>OX453056.1:7839768-7994468 GCA_949699795.1 Spicauda simplicius
TTGCTGCTTCAATTTGTGACGGAATAATATTACAGTGAGTGAATAAAATAGAACTGGATTGAATTGAAACGATACAATCAGAAGAATTTCTGCTTCATCTACAGTTTTAGTAAGAAGTAAGTACAGTTTTTATAATAATGTTTTCAATTAATATCTTTCACAACTTAAATGGCTTTTTTTCCACACACGCATGTTACCTATCGTTATTGCAAAATAAATAATTAACGTAGGTTTGATGGGTCATCGCTAGTGGGTTCAATGCGCGATTTAGTAGATCAAGAGAGGCGTTGAATCATGTTGCGATTATGATTTTTATCCGACTGAAGTAGCAAACGAGCATGCAGTCCACCTGATGGTAAGTGGTCACTGCCGCTCATAGACATCTGTAATCAACTTCATACAGAACATGGGTTCTATCTGAAGTCAATCACAGATGCGTTGCTACTCCCGAGGACTATGTGGTCACCTTATATAAAAGTATGCCGGCAACTACATCCTTCCATCGAAATGCAAGAAATCTTTCACGCTAGAAATAGGTGTGGCGGTGGTACCCAGCAAGACATAAACAGAGCTATACAGACGATAAAATAATAACATAAATAATATCACAACAAAGAACTTCGAAACATATATCATTGTATGTTTTGTGTGTGTTATAAACATACTTCTGTATACATCTCATGTTATCTTAGTATGTTAAACAAAGACACAACCAAAAGCCAGAAGGTTGTTAAGGCTGTAATAATAAACATTAATCAAGTAAACAAACAGGTCCAAATAAATATTTACCATTTACCCGTTTACCATTAAGTAAATCGTCTGAAAACTGCTTTTTTAACCTAAAAAGTGCAAGCCACGATTCACTTTTCCTGCAAATTTCCGCTTTATTCTAGTGCTCATCCTTTTAGGTACGGCTACGATCTAGATTCATTTGTGTGGCGATTCTCTTTTTGCCAACGGTGAAGTGTCCGTCGAAAAGGAATTGCTTCCATAAAAGCAAATATTTTTTTTGATTTTACATCGTTATTACTCTCTTATATAAGCATTTACAAGTTAAATTCTTTGTGAAAACTATCAAAGCATTTAATTCAGATCGCTACACTATAAATGTTGCCTGTTTATATTTTTCTGTGATAAAAAGAAATTGCTTTGATAAAAAAGTAGCAGATAACTTTTGAACAGCCGACGTTATTACTATCACTCATATTTATTTTATGAGTGAAGCGCTTTGAAAACTTCTATATTATAATATTAAGTATCGTTTCAAGTTATATCTGTTAGTATATTTGTTACAAAATGTATATGTCGTGGATAATGACTTACGCGTTATTGGGACATGGTTTTGATTGTTATTCTCAAGAATATCGTTTTGTCTAATGGTAAAAATGAGGGTAGACGCCGTGACGTCATTAGGGCACGTGGACGGAGTCGTTTCAGGCGTCTCGGTTGTGCTCAGTACCGACCGAGCACTACCGAGTACCATTGAACTGGTACTAAGTAGTGCTCGGTCGGTAAAACGAAACTGTCGGTTTGCCTTGTTGCGCTGTGGATTATTGTTTGTTTAATCGGACTTGGGTTAAAATTATCGTGAACAAGGTTTAACCGTATAAGAACGATGTCGGACCTGCCGCTCTCCTATACTTGGCTCCGACATATACATAAAGATAAAACACGCTTTCTACACTCATAGCCCCACACTCGCATGTCGTGGGTACCATGACACACACAAGACGAATACACACATACCCAGACCCAGAACATGAATCTAAACTCATCACTCAGATACCTGTCTGGCCGGGAATCGAACCCGGGACCCATTGCGCGTCAGATCGGTACGGTAACCGCTCCGCTACGTAGTACGGTACCGCTCTTTGCAGTTTGACTCTTGTAGGGCAGCTGTCACATCGATTTTTGTTTAATGAGTGCAATGTTTTGTAAGGTTTGAAAAGCTTTGCGGATATCGGCTTGCCCATGCTCACGGCTCCTGGGTAGCAGTCTCGGGTTTGGTCCATCGCCCTGCGTATGGGGGCCTAGGAGGTAAGTCGCGCCTTTGTGTTCTTGGTACGCCTTGCTGTTGGAGGGGAGCTTCATGCTCCACACGGGGAGGCTGCGGGAGCGGCCAGGCACCGGCGGGAACGTGGATGAATGCGAAAGCGTGCCCGTGTTCCTCCCATACGGTGCGATGAGAAAACACAGTGGAGGTTTAGTCGGTAAGAGTCCGGCATAACTCAGCTGCTGCCCCGGGCGGCTGCTTATCCATAAGGATTACCCACTTAAAAAAAAAAGAAAAAAAATGGTAGGACCAGTCATCCTTCTAGTGTTGATTAAAGACATAAATGGGTCACTTACCATCAGGTGGTCTCTTCTTCAATATAATAAAAAAGCTACTTTACTATGTTTTATACACAAGTATCAAGTAAAGCGGCTTAAAGTACATGGTTCTATAGGTTCTTATTGATAGCTTCATATTAATCGGTTTTAACTTTGCAAGAACAAGAACCTTAAGTACACGTAGTAAGTCAATAAGTAAAAGCAGGACTTACGAACAAACTTCAATCATTAAAGCATAAATTGCCAAGTTTATTTATAAGCAACTGGTGATTTACATGGCTAGATCACTTTTCAAGATACAAACAATATGTATAGCAAGTATTATTAACGAAGATGTTATTTTAATAATAGAAATAACATTTCTTGCAATATCACATGTTTCTTGAGCTCATTTATATTAGCTGTAACTTTGTAATTTGACATTGCGCAATTGTATTGTAGATAACGATAACCAGAAGAATATAGCGGAAAACCGCTGGATTCATGAAGCACAGGATTGGAGTGCCGCCAATTAGAGGAAAATATGGCCAGCAATTGACCCTAAAGGTTGATGAATGAGTGATGGATGAATGAGGTGCATTAAACCGCTTTCGATTTTAATTGATCGTATGTCATAGAAATAAAAAAAATAAAAATAATTATAATAGTTTTATTTTTGTGAAAATTCTATTTCTGATGACTTAAAAAACTTGGAAAATATCTTTAAACTCTATCTCCATGCTAAATACAAATGGTTACAGAATTTTCGAAGGTTGAATTAGTGATATAACTAATAAGTGACATACACCTAGTATGAAAATTGTAATGATTAGTTTGAGTACTGTATTCAATGACGGCCCAACATTATACGCCTAAATTCGTCCACAGTTTACGTTGTAGATTACTATGTAGTGTATAAAAATATAGTGTATATAATCACTACATAGTATTAAACAGAGTATGTTCTCGCTGCCTGTCCCTATGTATGCTTAGATCTTAAAAACTACGCTACGGATTTTAATGCAGTTTTTTTTAATAGATAGATTGATTCAAGAGAAAGGTTTTGATGTATATTACATGTAAAATATAGTGGAAAAACACGTATAACTTTAGATTTTTGGGCGGAACAAACCGGGTCAACTAGTATCTTTATATATTTATAAATCTCCTTACTAGATACTGCAATAGGTACCGAAAATGTTTGTGATCTCACCTAACCAAACACGCAATATGAGTCATGAGAAAAGGAACGGTAAATCCTGAAAAAGCACACACGGGCGTATAAGTTTTCCTACTACTATGCATAAATACATTACGCTCTCGGTACAAAATGACTATACGATTGCAAATAATTAATTCGCTTAAAGAATAATAGCCTGGCATACAGTCATATGATACAGGGTATAAATTTCTCCCATGCATTTACAATCATCCCATTATATTATTTCTTCGTAAGGTTTTAACATGTGTGTACAATCGTACAAATCGATAATATTTAGAATTTTAATTAACATTAAACTAGACACTAGACACATTTCAATACTTAATTTATAATTAATGCAGGTTTTTTAATAGTTAGAGTTATTCAAAAGGCAGGTTTTGATGTATATCACTATATTATAGTGGAGGAACACTGATAATTTGTTTTTTACTTCTAGGCGGAACGAAGTTCGCCGGGTCAATTAGTTCTAAATAAACTGTAAAATTCCAAGCCACAAAATAAGTAAGTGGTGACACCTCTACAATTATTTCTCATCATTACATACAAAGTCGCAGTATTTAGTCGCAATATAGTAGCCCGTGTGCGCTGCCAGTCTGCCGTGTAGGCTGTTCATTCGTCTCAATTTGTCGTCGCCCAAACAGCGTAATTCGTATAAAATATTCTTGGCTGGCGTGAACATCGGTTAGGCTAATGCTTTTTACGTCATACAAGCGCGAGATTAAACCTCAGTTTCATATTCAAGTAAAACAGGATTTATTTTACGTTTATTTTCTGCGGCATACTTTACTTGATAAATTGGTAAGAGTAAGGTAATGTTTCTGATTTATCTAACTTATATAATGCAAGTTTCGTGGATTTTTAGAGAAGAAATGAGGGCAACTACATTGACAAGTATAAAATAATTACACATATTTAAATATATAACTAAACTATATATAAAAAAGATTCGATTTCGAAAAAAAAGACAAACTCACTAAATTCCTCGCCGCATTTCAGAAAAGCTCGTGTTTCGATCCGTTGGTGGTGAAGAAAAAAAAAATGCAACTAATAATAATTATAATTGGCAAGTGCCCCCACTTTACAAACACAAAATTTTTTATTACGTTGAATTTTATTAGTTAACGCCTCTTTTATGTATAAATAAATTTAATGAGAGTGCATTTGAAAAGTGCAGGTCTATTTGCACATTTTCTGAATTTTTACATGAGAATACTTTACTTTCTATAAAGTCCTTGCGCTATATCTTGAGAAAAGTTTCATTCCAAATCCGCTTACAAGACAAACAACTACTACTTTGTGCAAATACTTTTAGACGGACAAAATGGTAGACAGTTGTTTTATTTAGTGGTTTATTCGTACCAATATCGTCTACAACAATACGATTTTTTAAATTTTGCCTGTTCTCTATATTACTATTATTATTTTAATCATATTTTGACGAATAATATAGAAAACCCTAATATTTAATAATATAGAAGACCCGCGTGGCGCAGCGGTTACCATACCGGTCTGACACGAAGTGGATCCCGGGTTCGATTCCCGGCCAGACAGGTATCTGAATTATGAGTTTAGATTCTTGTTCTGAGTCTGGGTGTTCGTGTATTCGTCTTTGTGTGTGTCAATGGCACCCACGACACAGGAGAAAATCCTACGGAAGTGTAGTAGCTATGAGTGTAGAAAGCGTTTTTATAAAAATAAGTCATGTTTTAGTTATACCTATGCTTTTCCCAAGAAAGAATTATTATATGTATATATATGTTAATTTAATCATATAAATAGAAATAGCTAATTTAATTCAAAGCATATAAGGAACATAACTTGACCTATTTGTAAAATGTGGCCATCTTTATCTTCGGTGGACGAATTAGATACACACAAAGTAGGACAAAACATCGATACTTTACCACCACAGAATTATGAGATTTGCCGGAAAGCTAGATGCATATAGTTTCATTTGTGTTGATCGTAAGCCTCTTACTGTACCATTGCTGAATATGGGGCTAGTCTTAAAGTAAGAGGGGCTTAAGTTATATGTAATATAACGTAGTGCACCGGGCCGGTCATGTCCATAGTAGTAATATACCTACACACGCTTATGGACGCATTTTTTAACTATTGGGAAAGATATACCTATTACATACGCCATTGGGTACAATTATTTTAAGCAGGTGTTAGAAAAGTAATTTTACCTTCGGTATTTTTCTTTACTGTTTTAAGTAAAATATCTCATCTCCACATATCGTTGAAAATTAAACGATCATGGGATTTGAACCTCAGACTAGCCGATTGATGATCGTGTAAAATCACTAGACTATCATGTCTTCGTATGTTTATAACAACGGTTACTTGCAACTATTACGGACTCCATTCATCTATACAAATGAACACCGTCGTGAGTCGCCGTCGTAGGGTAGTGGCAATTTGCATGCTTAATAGCGGAACGCAGGTAGCGTTGCATATCCGCGCCACATACCCTTAGACTTATGAAGACACGTAAACACATGAACACACACACAAAACATAAAATACGTCCAACATTAAAAATAAATTAAATAAAAAAACAACACAACAATGTAACAACATGTGTGTTTTCTAACGCGAAATAACTACTTCGCCTAATTTTTATAATAGCCAACTTAAAGACTGTCCTGTAGGTCGTCCCCATTTTCGGCTAGGAAAAAGTTAAGCTATACAAATACAAGTTAATACGAACTTACTTTCTTGTATCAAACGAAAACGCAAAGGAATGTCAAGTAATTTTGCGAAACGAAAAGTTTAACCGTAGAAACAAAGTTACCGACTCCGGCCAGTCCGAAAGGCAACAATCACTTCAAAGCTATGTTAATCGTTTTAACGAGTTCCGATACAGTTTCACGTACTTTTAGTTCAAAAGGTCTCCTTTGTGCGGAGTTCTAGACAGTTTGGGCTAATCCCGCTTTTATTTATTACTGACGAGGATAATTGTGAAGTGTTACAGAGATAAGTATCGTATTTATAAATAACGTGTTAATTGTAGTTAT
The DNA here is from genome assembly GCA_949699795.1 of Spicauda simplicius. Classification (NCBI taxonomy): domain Eukaryota; kingdom Metazoa; phylum Arthropoda; class Insecta; order Lepidoptera; family Hesperiidae; genus Spicauda; species Spicauda simplicius. The sequence continues at coordinate 7,846,321 of OX453056.1, forward strand.
TCGATAAATAAATACCCTTTCAAAGTCCTGAAGAAAAATACTTGAAAACGTTGATTTAATTACTTGTTGTTGAGTAATTTATTTTTTAATCCTTCCAATGATAACAGAAATCAACAAAAACCGCAATGGAAAAAAGGGTAGAAAATAAGATTATAACATTAAGAAAGGAAATAGGACAACTTACACTGTATTTGAACGGAAGCAACCTCAGCCAGAAGAAACAAAAGAAACGTGTATATTCTCTTCCCAATATCTTTAAAATTGCTAGGCAGATTGTGGAAGGACTATGCCTGTCAGATAGCTGATATTATAAAATTAGGGTTCTATTACTTTAGTAAAAAAGAGGTTCGAATAGGATGTAGAACTAATGTTATTCCAAAAGGCTGGTGCCACCGCCACCCTTTTTTCTAGCATTCGGCTCCCTTTGTTTTTTTCAAACACGCTTTCCACACTAATAGACCCACAGTGAGATTTTTTCCTGTATCGTGGGTACCATGGACACACAAGATGAATACACAAACACCCAGACCCAGAACAGAAATCTAAACTCATTATTCAGATACCTGTCTGGCCGGAAATCGAACCCGGGACCCATTGCGCGTCAGACCGGTATGGTAACAGCTGCGCCACGGGGGCCCTTTTCTATGAGGCGACCATAGTCTTGGGAGTAGCAATGTACATATCTATGATTGACGATAGAACCTAAGTTCTGTATGAAGTTACGTACAGGTGACCATAAGCAGAAGAGACCACTTACCATCAGGTAATCTGCATGCTCGTTTGTCCGCGCGCGCTCCAAGCACCGCCGTCACCAGCGTTAATAACAATTACAGTCCACTTTGTAAACTGCTCTTAAATTAATATTATACAATTATCTTGCTTACATCATCACTACCATATATTTTTAACACGGGCTAAATCGCTGGGTAGCTACGGTTTATACGGCAACTCTATTTAGTCTTCCACTTAAAATGTAAATGATTACTATTAATGCCTTTGAATGACAAAATCTGACGCCAAAGTTTTGATTAAGTTCCTTCTAATCCCATTGGAACCGATTCCGATGAAGTGTTATCACGGGTCCCAAGTTATTTTAGGGCCGCCCTTGAATAACTTTTACTCGTCATTTAGATTTAGATCAACTTGGTAATCAAAGTTATATTATGTCAAACATTTATTACTTGCTTCGATCGAAACGATTTAGTGTAGATATTTTTTTTCTCAACATAAAGTTGAACTACGCGTTAGGAAAAGTATTTTTATGCAAATAGTCAAAGCAATTCCTTTTCGTTACGATGATCAATAGATCCTCTAGTCACTGATAGGATGTTAGTTATGATATTAATCTAAGTCGATATGTCGCATAATCATCACGTATTTATTTTGAAGGTGGTGGAACCAGTGTAGTTCGACCGGGGAAGTACCACCGCCACACCTATTTCTAGCGTGAAGCATTTCTTACGTTTCGATAGAAGAGTGTGGTTGCCGGCACACTTTCACATGAGGCGACCATCATAGTCCTCAGGAGTAGCAACGCATCTGTGCTTGATTTCAGATGGAACCCATGTTCTGTATGAAGTTGATTACAGACGTCCTTGGGCGGAAGTGACTTACCATTAGGTGGGCTGCATGCTAGTTTGCTATTTTAGTTAGATAAAAGTATACCAATTTCATAAACCACAAATCTGTCCCCTTAGGTAAAACGGAAAGTCAGATTTGTAATAAATTGACACCTTACGTTAAGGTTGTTAGAAAACCAGACATATTTCCATAGATCTCCATTTTTGTAACAAGAAGATCTATTAATAGAATTCGTTTTTGAAAACAGCGAATTTTGCCAAAATTAGACACAAACATCGTTTTTAAAGTTCGTGTATGGCATACACGAACTTTAAAAACTATTTTTGTGTCTATCGCTGTCTATCTATCGCTGTGGATGCGAAAAATGCGAAATGTGAGCCACATAGGTACATGTAATGCAATTAAGTATAACCCTCATAAAGATATAAGAATAATAAGATGCAACGTCGTAAAACCGCGACGATTTCTTAGCCTATTGCATAACTTATAGCTATATATTGCACATTTATCGCGGGATTGAGCGCGGCGACCGAAGTTCCTAAAGAAAATACAACCTAACCAACCTAACACCCCCCCTCCCCTCCCCTCTACCTACCATGTAGCTCAGTCTTGGAAGAATAATAAGCATGAAACCCATGATAAAATAAAAAGTGAAATGTATATACATGTCCTACTTTATTTTTGATGTAAATATTGTGTAGAAAAGAAATAAATGATGCCGTTCTGTTTCGTTATCTTGTAGGTAATTTTTGATAGTGATGTCACATAATCGACATTGTCGTGTCGATGTAAAACGCGTATTTTATTTTATTAATAAATAAATAATTATATATATATTTTTTTAATTATAATTATAATTGCATAATTTGATAAGAGAAATCCTATGGAATAACTTTACCATGGCAGTCCCCAAGTGCCGCACGTTTTTTTTATATAATGCAATATTCATCGAAAATATGACGACGCAACGATGCTACGGGAAATACCTATGTCATTTTCTTTTGTAAAATGAAATATATGTTTTATTATAAAGAACTTGGTAGGTGGCCACTGCCACATCTGCAATGAGCCCCAGATAAGATTAGATCTATCAGTTGTTGGCCACAGATGCGTTTCAGTGGTAACTGAGGACTAAATCGGACCGTCTTGGACTAGTACGTTTGCATAGTTCATTAACTGTCAAAGTTTAGCGCATTTCGCTAAACAAGTAACCTGTTTAATCAAATGCAAGATAAGATACTGGAGCATTTATTCTAATGTTAAAAACTAAATGGTAATAAAAGATTATTGCGAAGAAAAAAGGCCATTAAGATTATTACGGACCTCCTAAGTTACTATCCGGTTGCTACTATCTGGTGGTAGCGTAAGACAAAATATTGTAACTGGCAATTTGAGAACGCCCCTGTAGGTCCGTACGAAATAACTCAAATGCCCTTTATGTATAACATATAAGCAGCTGTCGGTGATATAGGGAGATCAAATAGACTACATTTTAATTATCGGACTTTAATGACTTTATTTTAATCATTATAAAATTTATGCGTCCTTTGCCACGTTTTTATTTTGTCCTTACATAAAACATGTCATTAGAGACTACTTTATCTGTATCTGTGTCCGCCTATATCTCGTGTACAACTGCAAATTGTAGGACAGATTACTACGGATTTACGAATTTACTGAATAAAGTTCACTTAACTCCAGCTTAAGTCCGAGGCGCTACGAATGCTTAAATAATAAAACAACTCCAACGACTTATTTAACAATGGTGCAGAACAGTTACAAAGTTTCCCGAATCGAATTAAAATGTTAAAGTTCTTGCGAAAAGCACTGCCAAGTTGAGAGCACGTTTTAATTGAAATATGCTGAAAATTAATTTAAAGAATTTAAAATCGCAATAACCAATTATAAAAAATATATTATATAGAAGATTTATATAGAATGTGTAATGCAATACATATTGTAAATTCAAAATAATTAAGGGACAAGTTGAATTTAAGTTAAGATTTCGTAACAAAAAGTTCAACTATAAACGAAATTGCACTTTTGCATTGCATTGCACTGCTCCAAAATTACTTTACATAATTAGTTACATACACACATATTTATTATCCCAAGTGTTTAGACAATTCTCTCTTAGAAGATTATAAACATGCAAAAAATAAATTAATCAATAAAATGTAGCACTACGAGTATACAAGCTAATTCTGGTTGTTAAAATCAAGGAATTCCATACCTGTTTGCATTTAGTGATATTTTTGCCAGTTCCTAAAGTAAAATGCAATGTAAATAATGTGGATCTCAACTTGAGAAGTGTAAAGACAATTAATATAAATAACTGTTTAACAATTATTTGTTTGCGGCGCTTGCAATAGAGACCATGGGTCCATGGTCATCTGACATGAAAAAATTCATGTCAGATATGTCTACCAAACTTGTTCTAGCTTCTGGGGACCAAAAGGCTGGCGGCTACTTTGCACAAAGATTGAGTCTAGCTGTACAGCAAGGTAATGCCGCCAGTGTTTTGGGAACCATGCCTCACACGGCAATTTTAGATGGCTTGTTTTATTTATAATAATAAGTTCCTTTCTGTTATTTATTTATAAGTTTAGTTTTTATTTCGTCTAGTTTATGGTATCTAATTTATAAACGGTGAACTGTTTCAAATTATTTTACTTTTTGAAAGTTCAATTTACACATACTAAACTTATATATAACATGAGTCTCATTGCGGGTTAAAAATTAAACTCGACTATTTTGTACAACATACATCTATACTTCTATACTAATATTATAAAGAGGTAAAGTTTGTAATTTTGTTTATAAGGGTTTATAAGGGTAATCTTTGGAAATACTGAGCCAATCATGAAAATTCTTTCAGAATCAGGAAGCTACACTATTTAGGAGTGCTATAGGCTATATTCCATTACGATTGAACAAAATATAATTAACCCTCTACGAAGTGGGCACGGGTCGGCTAGTAACATATAATTTGGTTTACGATTACATGAAAATATAAAACATTTTCTACCAAATATCATTAAAGTTACATATGCCATATTAATTATATTTATTTATTGATTAATTAACCAACGATTGCAACATTATAATGTGACATAGCAACACAGAACATAGTAACATAAGAATAAATGAATAATCACTTACATGTGAACATTGCTAGCTATAGTAAAAATATCTTTGCAAGCAGAATACATAACATAAGTAAATAATAACTAATCTTAAATATATAATGTAGTTTTATTCTTAAATATAAAACGTAATAAAGCCTACAAAAATTCCTTCCAAACTAAACATAGCTTGAGTATCAAACTTGGTCGAAGTGGTTTCAACTCTCAAGTCATTTACTGAAATACAAACAACAGAACACAAGCACATCTCAGGGGTGCTTGATTGTGAATCTTGAGCTTCGAAATAAGTTACAGAGTCTTAAAAACTAATTTTCCCTCATGAATCCCAGGGAATATGAATATCTCTTTAGGAATCAAAATCATAAAGCCAAGGTCAAATATTCTACTAATTAATGTGCAACTATGCTTAATGTCGACTCTATGGTTTCTAGATCGGACTAGTTTTTCTGTAGCAACGAAAGGTGTTGAGAAGCTTGTTCCACGCTGGCCCACTTGCCATTGCTGAATGATCAACAAAGCAAAGGTTAAATACCCATCAGGCATACAATGAAAAGTAGACGGGTTACTACCATAATGTTAACCAAGTTTGAAATCCTCAGACTAAACCATATGCAACATCCTAGGAATCCGCTGTTATGTAATATTTGCAGCTAACAGTCCTTTATTTAACTTAAATAGCGTTGAATATTGCTCAAAATCTCTCGTCAACCCATTATTGCCCCACTGCTGGGCACGGGTCTTCTTTCAGAATGAGAGAGTTACTTAGAAGCTCATAATAATATTCCAGAATCCTTTAGAATAATTACCTAGAACCCTTTATAAGTTATTGAAATATTCGTAGTAATATTAATAATGAAAACATGTTCATAGTAATAATGCAGAAAAGCAATAATAATTACAGTACTTTTGTTTCAAACAATATTTTTTGATTTAATGATGTCTTAGAAAATATAATAATTAGATTACTTTATAAAAGTAATAGCGCGTTTTTATCAACGAGTATTGATATAGGTTTGTATGTTTCTATTATCCGTACGAAGCGACGGTTCAAAACTAGTTTATGTTTGAACTATAGACTGAACCGGTTCAAGTCAAGGACGCAAAGAGTCACGAGCGGTCTAATAGCCATGATAAAATCAACAGGGCTGTATCATGGTAACTTTAAAGCTTAACAAGTAATATAAAAAAAATTACATATAAAAAAATTACATATAAAATCTGTTTAATTTAATTTAATTTTAATGTAATTTATTTTTATTTTTTTCCAGAAAAATGTTTCTTTTCTTTATTACTATTGTTATTATCATTTGACTTACTTGTTACTCGCTCCTTTTTTGCAAGCAGTCTTCGCCTATAAATGTAGTTGCACTTAGCTTTTCCGTATTCTACAATTATGTTATTTTTATATTATAATTTGTGTAAATTATGTAGGTGATCAAAATAAATAAATAAATATTGTTTAAATGTAACAAAATACCCGACTGCTTAAAAACGGTCTATTTCGACGGGCCCCTAGAACAAAATCGAATAAGAAAAATTACCAATTTACAGTATGAAACTTAGACGCTTTGTGGTTATACAAACATTGATTAATTATGCCAAGAAAGACAATCTATGGAAAATCATTGTAATAGCTATTTAGGAACTTATTAATTAAGTCAATAGTAGGTGATAGTAATAGCGATTTAGGAAACTGTAAATCGGTAATAATTCATATACGATTTTGTTCTAGGGGCCCGTCGATTTGATTTTACATATATGATTTTTTTCTAGGGGTCTACGGGATTTGCTTCAGTTAAAGTTAATAAATTATTGGATTTAGCATCAAAATAGTGACGTAAAAGTGTCATATATATGTTTTGTACTCGTTTATATAAAATGTTAAAATTTATATAAATATTTAGCAGTGGTCTATTTGTTGGATACACTAAAAAAATTAGCCTTCTGACCCAGTCAGATAAAAATATATACTCTATTATAGTATCGCTTACCTCCAAAATGTAGGTATGCGATACTATAATATAGTAGTAAAAATCTAGGTAGCTAGTTTGAAAATAAGGGACTTTCAGAGTCAATGTTTTTTTCATAATATTAAGATGCAGGCAAACGAGCATGCAGTTCACTTGGTTAGATTGGAAGCTAGAAGCAATGTCATGTATGACGTAGGTTCTATATAAAGTCAATCACTGACGATTATCTACTCCCGATGGCTGAGAGTTGCCTGCAACCACATTCCTCCGCAAACGCATTAATTGTTTCTTGCCAGAAATAGGTCTGGCAATGGTACCTACCCAAGCCATAATCGTTTTACTATCTTGTCCACCAATTAGCACTTGGCCAGCGCGGTGGACTATCGCCTAATCTCTCATTCTGAGAGAACACTGGGTTGATGAGAGAGAGAGAGAGAGATCTTGTAAATTATTCTGATTTTGCTGATTTTACGTAGAATATAATTATTTTGTATCTTAGATATCAGTCTGCCTGTAAAGAGTAAGGATCGAGTGGGTTGTTCGAGAAACGTGCAGAGCTTTATAAATAGTATATTTATGAAGGACACATATGTATATTTGAAACGATACGTGACGACTTGGTGCTCGAAGCATCCATTATTTATGATCACATTTTTACAATCATATAAAGGAAAGTATTCATATTACCATATGTGTTTTTTGTTTTGATCTATATTACATCTTAGATGTGTAACTACTAATGACTCACCAAAGTTCTCCAAGAAACTTATCAAAAACAAATAGTCTGTATTAAGCACAATTTTCATTAAAGGCTATTCGAACATAGTTTCGCGGTTTACAAACAAACATGTACATATAGGATCTTGGGTGAAACACAACCCTATGTTTGGAGAAGTTACGTTACTTGCGCATAGTCGTAGGCCGCATTTACAATGAAACTTAGATACATGAAACAGTTCGTAATCTTAATTTTCATTGTCTGCACACGAGTTTGATGTCATACATAAACCATTGGACGATTTTAATTAAACGTTCTGTATTTGACAGACGTTGATAATGTACATTAAGGAAGTATAGAATATATAGAATACTACCAAGTGTACAACGAATCTTTAATTTATTTAGTACATAGCAAAAATATGATATGGTTAATTATCATGTGTATTCGCTTGTTTACTTAAACCTAGCTGAGGTCCGCGGTTTTACCCGCGCTTAAATACACACAAATAAATACAGACAAATAAATGAACAAAATTAAAAAAAAATACCATGTAATTCCTTACTCTGCCCTCAAATATTTTTTGCAAATTATATACGATGTATACGCATGCAGAACTTTTTGTATATGGACAATTCTACTGAACAAAACAAGCCATATTCCTGTTTCCATTGAAATTCGACAATATCGCAGTTTATAAATAAACATACTTATTAACTTTTACTATACTGACGTACATTTGCCATTTATACAAAAAAATGATCACACAACCCTATTTACAGTGAAATTGTTACTTGCTCGTCCTAGCGTCTTGTTCGTCTCTCCACGAATTGACCTAGACAACTGCAAGTGAACGACCCCATTGTGCCTTGAATTACTTTCTCTTCTGTAGGATGTTTTGGAGTCAAAATAATAAACCCCTTTATCAATAGTGAGCTTATGAAAAGAATAGACTTAAATTTGAAATCGATAAACACTGAGTTTACTAAAATGATCCTTTATTAGAATCTAGAATTAAACAAGTTATATTATAGCTGAGAAAAAAGGTAACAACGTGAAATATTAATATTTGTAGGTAAATATATATTATGTTTTGCACAGCGGAGCTAATTTATACGCGACTGCTGTTCATATATCATATTAATCCTCATGAAAGAATTAGATGTAACAACGCGATTACACCCGAGTTTAAAAAATGTAACACAATATTAAATCGTATAAACACAAAACAAAGCAAAATGTTTCCACAACACATGGATTGTAAATATATATTCAATCCTGAATCCAATAAAAAGCTTTTGGCATAATGCGATTTCAAACATAGACACATAGACAAATGTTCTAAAAATTATACATTTTCTTTTACTAGATACTTGTCACCAGGACAACTTTATTAAATACTAGCTGAATCCCGCAGCGTCACCCGCGTTATCAAAAATCGATTGTCCCGTAGGAATGAGATATATTCCCACAGTAAAAAGTAGCCTATATGTTAATTCAGAGTGTCAGCTAACTCCCTACCAAATTTTATGAAAATTGCTCCAGCCGTTTAAACGTGAAGAAGTAACAAACATACACACTCACAAACTTTCGTCTTTATAATATTAGTATGAAGTATGATAGTATTATTATCCTATCATTCCTACATGCTGTTTGGATGCCTAGCTAAACAATATTACTCAAAGTGTTACCTACGCGAACGATCATAACGTCTGCCAAGCCAAGTAATATAAGACAAATAAAAGTTTCTTACTGTAGTAAAAATCTTAGGTTAAAATGTTCCATGAATTTGAAATTGAAAAGTTGCAGAGAACTAGCGACAAAGTTCTTTAATAACTGAGGTAGTGAAGATGTGCAGTCTCTCTTTGACTCGGTAGAAACTGACTAAATTATTTCCATAAGGTGTTAATGAATGTTAATAGGTACGTTTATTTTAGTCACTATTGCAAATGCCATTAGAATTATATTCGGGTTCTAATCGTAGGCAAAGTCATTATTCTCACTGCGATTATTGGAGAAAGTAACATTTCTTTGATGTAATTATTAATGTGACTTCGGATAAATGTAAAATTCGCTATCAGTCTTTTAATAGTATTCAAGAAATCTGTCATCTTCAACTACTATCCTATATACTGTACAGTAATTACAGTCATATCTCCTAAAGTTAGCTCATAACATTCTGATGATAATCATAGCCATATGAACTACTACGATGATGTATCTAGATCGTCTGTATACTCGTAAATGTATAAACTATATATGAGTAATAGTAGGCATATTCAAAGTATCTATCATTAAGATCTAAAAAAGATTAATCTTAATGTGAGATTAACATGCTATATTTTTCGACGAAACTTTACAGACACGTGTCAATTGGAGATCATTAAGCCACACTCATACGCGGTTACTTCCAAACAGTTTGTGAAAACATTTCATCTCTATCATGTACTCGTATGTTGAAGAGGGAACATTCGCGACCTCATTTATTCGAAGCCGCAGTCCCCGACTGCATAACTGCATCGAATCAGCAATGTGTTTGTTGATGTCATAATTCTAAAAAATGCTTTTAAGGTATTAAATACGGCCACCTGGGCTTTATTGTGACATCGGCGGTAGTAATAAAGTTTACTTTGAAATAATTATGGTGCCTTTCGGGCGAGTTTCTTCACAATGATCAATTACATTATTTAAAAAGTTTCCGTATTCCTATTTCGAATCTCAGTTCAAATTCTTTATTGCGCATTTTTGTTTAACAGAATTCGCAGATAAAAAAAATATTAAAAATATTCGTGTCCTAAATTACTCTATGTGCAGATATAGTCAGTACAAGTAAAAAAATGCGCCTTGGCATATTAGGTTTTTTTTGAGTAGTCCCTGTAGTTCTGAGACCAGAATAGGTAGGTCTATGGTATCCGATGCCGAACTGACTAAAAGAGGGGCTTCGGGGTTGCGGGTGGTAAGAGTGGGAGCTCAAACCGTCCAGTCAAGAGACCTCGGGAAAGACGACGGCATCTGTACCAGTAATACCATTGTAAAAATGTATGATTAGATATACTCAGCTAAATAAGATCCATCTAGTGTATTTGACCGGATATATAACACATAGATACAATTATAACATTTAGTACATTTCCACATGTGCAGTACAGTAGTCTTAAATAGCGCTAAGCAATTAAGGTTAACGCTGAAATCCGTGTATCAATTACACCCTGCTGACGTTTGAGACATGCTAAATTAATGACTTAATTTATGACACAAATGTTAGGAATAATCATCGGCCGATCATTGTCTTGTAAGCTCATGTCTTTTTAATTATTCGCCAACTTATTGGGCGCTTTGTTTGCGACTGTTTAAATCCTATTAATATTGTAAATGCGAAAGTGTGTGAGAATGTATGGATGTTGGTTTATTACTCTTTCACGCACAAACTATTGGTTGGATTTTGCTGAAATTTGGCACACAACTATTTTATGACTTGAATTAATACATGGTATACTCATTACCGTGGTAAACGTGATCAAAACGGACTCATAACGGATCATACTAATGTTATAAAGGAGAAAAATTTGTAAGTGTGTGTGTTTGTTACTTCCTCATGTTTAAACGTCTGGAGCGATTTTCCCAAAATTTGGGAGTTAGATGACAATCTGGATTAACATATAGGCTACTTTTTACTATGAGAAAATATCTTATTCCCACGGGACAATCGATACATCGATTTTTGTTAGCGTGGGCGAAGCTGCGGGGTCCAGCTAGTAGACAATATAGAACTTAGCATGTGGACTCCAATACTATGTTATATTTTACACTCTTAAAACAGGTTATTTCTAGTCCAGTTGGTCGGCGCAGTACACTATTGCCTTAGTTTTTGGCTTTTTGAAAGGAGACCTGTGGTCAGTCGTACGACAATAAAAGGATGTTAAAGGTAAAAAAATGGTATACCAACCAGAAGATTTCGAAAGTTTAATTTTACTTATTTTTTAGAGGACTGCGAGTGCACGTAGAAATGGTTAGTATCAATAATTTTCCATAAATTACTATTTAGATTAGATTTAGATTGTCCTGAGTGAAAAGCTGTTTATACTGCCAGTAAATGGAACACGGTGACTACGAAATACCTATTTTCCAACGGAGGCCGTTGTACAGAAGTGGACTTCTAGGGATTGACGGATGGTTGGATAATATTAATTCAGATCGTGGACGACCACTCGGGATTGCCTTGAATAGATACACGAGTGATTCACTCAGATCGTTGGTGGAGCCAGTCATGAATAATTCAAGACAGGGTGTATTCTGCGGCCAGACAGCAATGAATACCCTCAATAATAGACCCGACACTTAGAATAATGCAATAGGCTCGTAATACTGGATTGTTTGTTACAAACTTAATGCCATAAATAATTTCGTAATATTATAAATGTAAGGCACATTTTACACGGTTCGCGCCTATATTTTTTTATATTTTTACCAGTAGTGGGTAGCCCTGGGTCCGCCAGCCTGTTTTTGGAGCCCGCGGGTCTTTGCTACACTACTTGTGACCCGTGTACGTTTTGTTCTATAAAATTCCATTTACATAAGTTACTACAAATCACCAAAAATATTTTTTGGGGGTAATGTATCATTAATATAGGGTAGATATTACAATTACAAAGTCGATATCGAAAATAAAATTCAAAACTAGTTTTTTGCGCTGTATAAAATCAATTCTACCTTATTCCCAATATTTTAAAGATAGGGTTTTATACTAAAATAAAATGCTCAAGTAATTTCAATGACCTTAGCCTTTCATACGCACAAAGTGAGCGTATGCGAAAAAATATAAAAGATAATCAAGATATTTAAAAGGCCACGACAAGAACTGGCTTGCTAGCCTATTTTGGACCCCAGACAGGTAGAACGCCGTATATTTTTGTTGTCAGTATGACATCATTATGATCTTGTTCAGTATTACGTGAAAAAGTTGGTGAATAACACAACATCTTGTAAATCCCGATACATTTAACCTAATATGTCTCATTTTTTTCGATTTATTAATACACACCTGATTGCGTCAGGCAGATAGTGTTTTTCGCGTGTATATGTATTTTCATTTTTTTTGATATATGCTACAGCCCAAACAATTGACAGATTGTGACATATCAACTGAATCGTCTCAGAATAGACTGCATAATATATTTTTAAATGGTAACCGTAAACAAGAAAGTGTACCTCTATGTAACTAATTTCGGAAAATAATGACCTTTACTTAACGAATCATGTATCGACATAATTTAGAACTTTTTCAAAGCAATACAAAATGCAGACTAAGCTACCATAATTATAATACCACTTTGTTATTTTTTTTACATTTATGTGAATATTAAATTATATGAGTCATCTTAAAACTGTTTTAAAATAAAATACAGTGCTTTTAATAAAATGTTTCCTATTTATTAGTAAAAATCATTCACTATAAAAGGGCAAGCAGATTAGAATATTTTTTATTAGAATATTTTTTTATCTCATTAAAACAAATTGTAGACTAAGGTCACCTCTTTATAATGAACCTTAAACTTGTATAATGAATGTTTTCTAATTATAATCTTCAGTATCGTTATATGAACGTTGCACTATATGTTATTACAAAAAGCAAAAAACCAAAACACACCTGCTTAAAATATAATTAGCTATTTTAAGCAGCTGTGTGTTGATTTTCATAAAATAACATCTTGTTGTATTACTTTTTACATCTGATTGAAGTATCTAACGACCATGCAGTTCATCTGATGGTAACTGGTCACTGCCGCTCATGACATCTGTAACCAACTTGATACAGATCAGACTACACCTAATGTTAATTACAGATGCAGCTTCATAAAGACAGAGGCATATTATCCACAATATATAAAGTCAACCACAGATGCTTTACAACTCTCAACAACTACACTCTTCCAACGAAAACGAAAAACTACTTAACGTTAGAAATAAGTGTGGCGGTGGCAAAGGGAGATCTCCTGCCAGGCTAGGTGATCATGCCTGGGGAGCGGCCGTTCTCCGACAGTCGTTGTTCGGAACTTGTATATATGCGGGGTATTGACAATATTTCGATAGCGTGTTTCAGACTACTAGTAGCGCCATCTCTGGATGATTTGCAGGAGGTCGCACAGTACTTCTCCGGTCGAACTAAATTGGTTCCACTACCTGTAAGCTTATATTTGTTTTTCTTCTTATTCTTCAATAAAAACATATTCCCAACTTCATGTACAGTTATCACACAAGTAATTTTTGTTTTCACATTGATTTTGATTTTTACAATACTTTCCCAACAATTCAACTTTTCGTGGAATAAACTCATTTTTCGAGCATTCTCAAAACACTTTGACGTAGAGCCCTCAAAGAAACGTGTCGAAATGTCTCCTTAAACGTGAAAGGCTCGCTTGAAACAGCAATCACCGACTGGATAGGTAACAGGATCCAGGTTCGTACTCGGCAAAAACCTGCATCAAAATTGTTTCTATGTTTTTATTTAATTTTGAATTTGCGCTTTCGTGCAAGTGTCTTCATGATTATCCATAGTATGTACGATATAGGAAATCTAAGTATTATACTATATTTCTATGTATAATCATGTAATTAAATATACTGTTCTTTAACAAAGTAGCGCGGTACGTAGTTGCATAAAATCTAATCCAGTTCAAACCTAGTTCGCAGGGGTAGCAACGCAACCACGTGCGACTTGGTAGCACTGCATTCCTGTCTGTTATTGATAATAAATAAGCACGCAATGAATAGCAAGGAATGAATGAGTAGCATGATCATTTACTGTAACTATATTAAAACGCATAATTTATCATGTAGCATTACGATGAGTACTGGAAAATGTAAATCATCCATATAAGTTTTGCCAAGTGGTAGAACCAGTTGTACTAAACCTATTTCCAGCGTAAAGCATAACTTGCGTTTCGATGGAAGGGTGTCGTGACCATCTTAGTCCTCGGGAGTCGCTACACATCATTCTGTGATTGACTTCAGATCGATCTATGTTCTGTACGAAATTGCTGACAGATGTCCATGGCAGTAATCACTTACCATAAGGTGGACTACATGCTTGTTTGCTACATAAATCTTATATCAACGTATTTGTTACTTTACGACGCACTGCGAAGGGTCTCTTGAGGACGTGTGTAGCTCTTTCAGGAAAGTTCATTACTAAGTCGGTTATATGTAATTAAGTTCGATTTATCCGACGGCTAGAAATAAATACGAAATCTATCAGGCTTTCGGTTCAAGATCGGATTTTTAAATGTAAGCAGTTTTATAAGCACGAAATATTATTGCGCATAATATTGCGCAAACTTGGCATAAGCGAACGGAAAATGATAACGTCTTAAAATGTAACTGAGGAGAAAAATGTCTACGATAGCTAAGATTTTAATAAGATATACCTCTACGTTAGCGCAATGATTTACCTAATATCTACCTTTTTCAAAACTAGTTTATTCAAATCTACAGTTACATATTTTACTTTCTTTTTCTACGTAAAATACGTACAAGCAAGCCGTTGAATCCAGAAAATGGTGAGGATTTATTACGATTTAAACATTTATAAATATATATTTTTAAGAAGTCCTTTAAATTGTGTGTGTGAGTGGAAGTCTTAAATACGTAACCTTGACACCTATTTACAATTTCGATACACTCGTGCTTAAGTATACAAGTTAAGCTCTCAATACGCCTGATCGTAAGTGGAGCTTAACGAAACGGAGCTCATTCGGTATGCAGTTGGAGAGATCCATTTCCTCAATTAAACAACAATTTAGCTATCTACTGACACAATCGTACGCTCAGTCCTGTTTAGTACAAAGCTAAGGATGTTCTGATTTACCAAAACATTATCATTTATTTATATGAATCTATATATATAAAAGCGAAAGGTCACTCACTCACTCACCACGAAATCTCAGAAACTACAAGTGCTAGGAGTTTCAAATTTTGCATACGGATTCTTTTAAGGACGTAAGTGCTTTCTAAGAAGGGATTTTATGAGATTCAACCCATAATGGGGTGAAATAGGACAAACTATGTGATACATTGACTCGAACGCGGGCGGAGCCGCGGGTACAGCTAGTATTGATATATACCACCTTTTGACAATTTTTATTCATAATATAAATCATGATTTTGTATGATTTTTTGTATGGTTATATGATTTTGTAGGTGGTAGAACCAGGGTGTTTCGACAGGGGAAGTACCACCGCCACACCCATTTCTAGCGTGAAGTATTTCTTGCGTTTCGATGGAAGGGTGAGGTTGCCGGCACACTTTCACATGAGACGTCCATCACAGTCCTCGGGAGTAGCAACGCACCTGAGATTGACTTCAGATGGAACCCATGTTCTGTATGAAGTTGATTACAGATGTCCATGGCCGGCATTGGCTACTTACCGTCAGGTGGACTGCATGCTCGTTTGCTACAAAGTCAAATAAACAAAAAAAAATTTTTTATTCATCATGATTTTGCCACATTTAAAATTTATAGCCTATGTCATACTGACAACTGAATCAATCTCCACCATATGTCATATATTACAATCTGTCAAGCCATTTAAGCGATAGCGCGTGGCAAAGAAATGAATTTATGTAGGTACATGCATACAAACATACATGAAACTGTTTTATAATTACCTAAAGGTCACCGAGTTATTACCTAACCATAATTTTAGCTAACCAGATATATTATAATTATGTAGCTACATTAACAATACAGTTAGTCCAAACTAAACTTAGTGTTAGTTATTGTACCTAATTAACTAAACTTCGTTGCATGCAGACTCGGGCAAATAAACAAACCCTGATTAAAACTAAAGTTATTTCAAATGTGTGTGTGGACGTGGTCACACAACACAAACTTTGAGTCAACTAAACATAGTCTGGTCAAAACTTAAATTAAATTAGGTGAACAAAAGTTACTTATAGTAATTGTCTGACTAAATGATAAAATATTTAAAATTATTTCTTTGGTAGCCTATTCTGTAAAACTTGTGACATTTTGTTGTAGTTTTGAGATGTTTATTTACAAAAAAATACTTACATCGTTTTTCCCTAAAAGCTCAAAAGAAGCAAAATTAACTGAACAGAGAAATCTCTTTCCATCTTTGGGTTGATTCTAACCGAGTGTCCTGTGCTAGCAGGTCAGATTTATTATTAACAAAAACATTTTTTGATCGGTCCAAAAACAGTCATGTACTAGTCCTGAACAGACATTCTAGTCAATTTATTTTTACAAAAACAACAGTACAAATAAATTCGGCAAAGTGATAAACCGAGGCAGGTTTCATAGGGAACCTTAAACAATGGAACGTTTTGGTTGAACGTGACACGCAATTTTAAAATCCAGAGGTCGTTAAACACCTGATTTTAGGTTCTTCCACAACAAAGCGAAGAGAAACCAGGGCTTTTAGGGATCGGCCTGGACTCAAATATAAAGCATTTAAACTACGTAATATTTAAAAGAAATAGTTCCCGAGAAACGTAAGCGGTCCAATCAAAGCGGCCAACGATGATAACCGAGTGACATTTTATTTGTTTCATATTTATATTTGGAATGGTAAATAAAGTCACGATAAATGAAATGTCTTTATTTTGCATAGGCCTACGGGTGCACTTACAATTTCAGTTACATATTTTGTTCTTACACTACCACCGGATAGGAACACAACCTCAACTGAGAAGATCTTCAGAAAGAAACTCAGTGGGTTTGTCTTTTTTCTTTGTGCCTTTTTTGCTATCTTGTTTTTACATTAGTAATAAAATGAGCTCCAGTATCTTGCTTGACATTTGATATTAAAATTATAACGTATTGCATGGGAATTGAACTGGTATTGAATTGGTACAGGATAGATAACCGGTGAGGTAGAAGAGTCCTCGAATGGAAACTACGTCTGTTCAAAAGCAGTGTAGGGCGTCTTTTGACCAGATGAGCCGATGACCTGAAGAAAACTACAGGTACTTGCTGGGTTCAGATTGCTCACAACCAGTCGAAGAGGCCCAGATTAGTATAGGGCTATGTAGACTTTCATAGGCTGATCGTTCGATTTATGGAGTGTTGTCATCATACTAATTTTAGAATTCTCGTTACAGTCACAAGTAAAGAAAACTCAGTTGAACTCCAGTTGTTGCCGAGCTTAACTCATTCAGTATTCAAGTTGAGCGATCCATTTGTTTGAGGAAACAACAATTCGGCGCTATCTGCCGAGCGTAATCGCTTCTGTACAAACCTTGTACAAATTTACTTCCAACTGAGATCCATTTCAACGCTCAAACTTCTCAAGCTCGCCACCCTGTTTTGTATACCATAAACTATAATTGGGCATATGATTTTATTTTTTACATAAGATTGACGTGGCAATGAGCGTGTAATTCAAGTAACATGAATGGAATATGCTCGTTTGTTACCCATTGACATTCTTAGCAAACTATAATCTATATGCTAATACGTGAAGCAAAATCTTATGATTCGTTTTTAAGATACTTGCCGCAGGCGGAGGAGTATAAAATTACGCACGGATATTGTTGATGTAGAAAAGGATTGCGCAATGCTAATATTTTTTTTAAAATAATGCATAAATCATACATTTTTATGTGTGATTTATGCAAGTTAGTGTGTAATGTGTTTTTAGTTATTTTTTTTACTAAAAACACATTACACACACTTACTTGCATTTGACAAAACACATAGATAATAAAAGAAATAGAACATTTAATGTCTCACTATGAAAACACATAACGTCAAAAATGACAGATGTCTTTGTCAAAATACCCACTATTGATTTTAAATGCAACTTATTTAATAAACCTCGTTTTACTTGATGCTGCTTTGTACAATATGAGGTTTATTTTTTAATTTAAAATACCGTCGAATTTCGACCGTTGCTACGGGTGACTAGTACATATAGAACAGGGTATCTGTTTGAAACCGAATACAGACGTTTTGGCACTTCTGAGAGCAAGGATCGCCTAATATCAGTGAACCGCCATTTAATATTAATCGTTATAAGTATCAGTCGAGCTTTGTCTTCATGTGATGTGTAATAACCATAATAATGTTACACGAGTCTCTTTTTGAATAAAATGTAAGATGAGAAAAAGAATGCAATTATTAGTGCCTATACAAAATCAGGATTTTGTATTTTCTTAAACTGAACGAATTTTATCTATTTTCAAATAAACTAGCAGTATCAGAAAATTATTCAAATAAATAAGCGTTTATTGGTAACAAATCAAAAAAGATTATCGCTATTTCATTTACGCTTACTATTTTTGGTAATAAATCAAGTAAAATTATTATAGGATAAAGCGAGGAAATTCTTAGTACCTATATGCATCTTTATCATCATTTTTACAGGCAATTTTACAAAAAATGAAATTAGAATGAACTATATATCACCATACAATAATATACGATAAATTATTCTGTTTTCGGAAACGTCCAATTTAAATTCCTACGTATACGAAGAGCAAACAGTCTCGGCACATCCCTGTCAACGTGTATAAATAATATAATCCTCACTTGATCTTAACCGAATTTCTAACCTCATTCGGTATTCAACCAACGGTCCTTTCCCTTAGAGAAACAATATTTCCACGCAGTCTGCAGTCCCTCTACAAGTCTCGTAGTGTCGGTAGCAACTTAACAGAACGGAATTAGCATTTAAGAAAACAGAGCAGCGAACAATTGAGTTAAACATTTAAGACGATTACGAACTTTCTTCAGTTGAAATGTATTCGTCACAGTTACTTACAAAAGATTTTAATATTATCCAATTTTCTGGAAATGCCTTTCGCTAAGTAAGAAGTGGAATTGTGCAAATTAATAAGCTCCGACACGATTTCTGATCATCAGATTAGAAGTGATACAGTGATATTAATTACCATGTAAAAACATGATTGTAATTATATTTTAAAAAAATAGATATAAATAACAAAAAAGACAAACCCGCTGAGCTTTTTGCCGGATCTTCTCAGTTGAGGTCGTATTCCGATACGGTGGTAGTGTAAAAAAAAAGGTAACTGACAATTTGTAAGTGCCCCGTAGGCCTAAACAAAATAGACATTTCATTTCATACATTTTGTACAATTTCGAATGAAGTCTTAAATAATACCATACAATACTTATTAGAATTATAAGTTTTTTCTTATATACTAATTTGATTGTTTGTTTGAAAGTAATGGTTTGGACCAATGTTTTTCAAAAACGTTTAAGCCTTCTCTCGACTGACCTGTTGTATATTCCCGTCGACATGGTCTAAGTATAAGCACCGTAGAGCCACGCCTAGAAATAGGACATTGATGAATGACCTGTGCAAACGAAAAGTACAATGTATGAATGTTTGTTTTCAAAACACTGGACTTTTCCTACGTTTCATTACAAAGTTTACTCAGTATTTTAATTATACGAGAACGTTGAACAAATACTTCTAAGTATGAAATAGTGATTATATAGG
The DNA here is from genome assembly GCA_949699795.1 of Spicauda simplicius. Lineage (NCBI taxonomy): Eukaryota > Metazoa > Arthropoda > Insecta > Lepidoptera > Hesperiidae > Spicauda > Spicauda simplicius. The sequence goes on from OX453056.1 coordinate 7,866,218, forward strand.
CCAAGTTTTACATTATACCCCGGACACACCTTCCGCCCTCTCGGACACCGTTACTTACGAGAATGTTCCTCAACCCTCCAAGCTCCTCGTAAACGTGACCGGAATAATATTTTTTAATCTCCCACGTATTATCTTGTAACACGTATTTGTGCTGTAATTTTGTGCCTACGGAGGAATCTTGCTTATTATTATGTATTTTGAACCACCCCTACCATAATTTAGAGTGGAGTATATTACTCCCAGAATATCTGAGAAGGTAGCCCATTTTTGGACGTGGTCTCTTAACAGCACCACTGACGTATCTGTGTTTTGTATAGGGAATTTGTCCAGCAATTTTTATACTGGTGTAGCAGATTTTTTTTATTTTTGGAGTATATCATTGTACGCCTTAGGAGCAGCAACAGATTCTAAATACGACTCATTCGTTGGCGGAGGCGATCACTTACACAGGTAGGCTACAGGATTGTCTTTTTTTTATGAATTTAACTAGGTTATTCCCTCAAGTCGACTACGGTAATAAGAATCCGTGTTTCAGCGAAATTCAACCGGTAGTTTTTGCTAAAAAGATTAACAAACACATTATTACAAACTTTCACATTATTATGTGTTATCAAATTTTATGTTCAGAATATGATAAAAGAATACGTTTTCCTCTTGTTTCTAAATCATAGTTTCTTAAACTTTTTGTAGATCGATCCCCTTTCAATAAAAAGCTCTACAAACCCCTGTCAAATATTTTAGAAAGATAAAACCGTCGCTATTAACTAAAATTAAACTCAATGCCTGTCGCTCGGCACTACATCGTGGTTAAATAATTTCCTAATAAGTATGTTAATTTTAAACTGAGCTACCGCGGCCCCCTGTCACATACGTCACGGACCCCCAGGGCTCTGGATCCCACTTAAAGAAACCCTGCTCTAAATTTAAGTAACGTTTGCGATATATGAAAACGGATACTAAGATTAAGCAATGATATTTAAACAAAATAATTAATCGGCCAAATCGAGTACCATGATAAAGATTTGTCACGATCATTTTTTTAACCTATATTGTTGTTTAATAGGCAATAAAATTTCACTAATCGGTCAAATTGAGAATCGTGATAAACCAATAAAATCAATGTTGAAAGGCTTAACTCGAATTAAGGCACATGAGTCAGTCAAAATGGGATAATGAAACATATTTTTTCTCAAAATATCAGTATATCCCGAAGATATTGTTTTCCTACGCATTTCTAAGCTGTGTATAACCACTATAGAAACAGTAATTTTAGGAACAGTAATTAAGATATATGGGCGGTGTCAGGTGCTCAGGGAATAAGATAAATTTATAGCAGTCCCCGATGTTCTGGCTTATTTCAACGGTTCGATAAAAGTCCTAAGCAAACATGCGATTGGGATGCGAGTATCACCTTCGGTCGTTGATAAACTCGGCTCGAGTCCGACCGATAATAGGATATCTATTATTTAGGACGCCAGCTGCCTTAAAGTAAATGAGGACCTATGATAACACTACACTACAAACGTATCGAGGGATTACCTATCTAGGACGTTCGCATAATATATGGGTTCTTTACTTATTTCGAACCTTTTTGTATCAACTAGACTTAAATATAGAGTAGTTAGAGGGTAGATAGTTTTGACGATGAAAAACTATATTAGCTTATTCCCACCGCTTCGCCAGCTTTGATCTCGTTTAACATAGTAATAATTATCCCATGGGTTATTTCGAGTATTAAAATATCTGTCAGTTGGTAGAATCAGTGTAGTTCGACCGAGGAAGTACCACCGCCACAATTTAAGCGTGAAGCACTTCTTGCGTTTCGATTGAAGGATGTGGTTGCCGGCACACTTTGTTATGAGGTGACCATCATAGTCCTCCGGAGTAGCAACGCATTATTGATTTCAGATAGAACCCATGTTCTGTTTGAAGTTGCTTACAGAAGTCCATGGGCGTTAGTGAACACTCATAATCAGGTGGTGCACTGCATGCTCGTTTGCTACTTCAATCAGAAAAAAAACTGCGTGATAGAGTAACAAAAACATACATTCTCACATAACTTTAAAATTCATAATATTATAATTTTATTAGAGTTAGTCATTAAAAATAATGATTGTAACTTTTACTAACATTCAGGGGTATCTGTATGGACATATTGAGGTAAACCTAACATATAATGTATTATATTCATTTAAATTAAATAGCATTTATTTTCCGGAAGATCCTATTAACTTTTAAGTATGGTGTAAGCTTTTAGATGACTGCAGATGTGTCCTAATTCTTATGTTTCTATTGTTATTGTTATTAAGATTATTTGTTAATTAACATTTAGGTATATAGTATATTAGTAATAACTAAAGAGGTTATATTGCTATCATTAATGCAAAAGTATTTTTGAAATGTAAAATGGGTTTTCATGAAATCTAAAAGATTTTATTGAAAATGAGTACCTTCGGACAGACTTTTACAGGCAAACTACACAAACATTTAATGCAAACGAACTATTTGATCTTTATAGTATTTCTGACCGTTACTTTCTTTATATTTACTTTTGTGTTAGAATATTAGAGAAATATCGTAGGATTTACGCAAGATTTCGTCCTTTTGTATCGTGTATTTCACCCCTAGGGTATTGAACAAGGAACTATTTTAGGAGAGAATGTTCTGCGTTTAATTTGATTTATACATCCCAAGGGCTGTCGTTCAGCGATCGTGGTCGCGTCTAAATAGAAAAAGTTATAGAGTAAAGAAATTCGTCGGCTTTTGAAGGGAAAATATTTCTCTGTCACTGTATGGTGATTTTAAACGAATATTTAGAAATAAATGATGGAAAATAAAAAAATGACTTTTATTCTGTATCACGTAAAAAACTAGTTTATGATGTTTGATATTGTTATTTTACTAAAATTATTCATTGGATTGAAGAACGTCAATAAATAGGTTAACATTTAATGTAAAGAAATTCGCAGGCTTTTGAAGAGAAAATATTTGTCTGTCACAGTATGGTGATTTTAAACGAATATTTAGAAATAAATGATGGAAAATAAAAAAATGACTTTTATTCTGTATCACGTAAAAAACTAGTTTATGATATTTGATATTGTTATTTTACTAAAATTATTCATTGGATTGAAGAACGTCAATAAATAGGTTAACATTTAATGTAAAGAAATTCGCAGGCTTTTGAAGAGAAAATATTTGTCTGTCACAGTATGGTGATTTTAAACGAATATTTAGAAATAAATGATGGAAAATAAAAAAATGACCTTTGTTCTGTATCACGTAAAAAACTAGTTTATGATATTTGATATTGTTATTTTACTAAAATTATTCATTGGACTGATGTTCTTCAAATTTTAAATTCTTCTTAATTAAATGTCAATGATTAACTTAAATGCAAAAAGATGCTACGCAAGTTGTTGTCAAAATTAAATAGTTTATCTCTCTACATTTAAGTTTATTTTCCCTTTTAACTTCTGATGGGTTCTAGAAAAGATTAGAACAGAATAGTAGTACTATTTAAGTAAAAGTAGTAAAAGATTTATTTTGTAAATATACGACATGTATATAAAAGGACGAAGTGAGGACAAATAATGTATTAATACGAGCAAAGACGCAAGGGTTCGTAATAAACACTTTGTCACTTCGGAGTTTTGGGCTGTCACTTTGTATCGGAAAGTTGGGACGAATTTACGGATAGATGTAAAAGTTAGTTGCTCGGAGATAAAAGTTTTTATACACAGATCTGTTTGTTGAGACAACATAGTAAACAAACGATTGTTGTCTCCGCTAAGGCAACTGTTAATCAATTGACTGCTACAATTGAGTGGGTAAATAAAACATAGCATAGCAATAATAATGATAAACGTAGAAAGTACGTATCTGAGACTTGTCTATAATGATCATAAAAGTGCACGATGTAAGCTCTTTGCATAATCATATAATTTCAATTTTCAATATATATTTAGGGCTTTAAAAATCGGCATCGAGGTCAATATCTAATTTTTATTCAACTGCGTCATGAGGATTATATTTATCGATGATACGCTAACATAATATATGTATTATAACTTCAATTTAAATACATTTGGTGTTTGCACTAGGTATTTCTTCTTCATAAGGTTCAGCTATCGGGTTTTATGCTTTTATCATCTGACCGAAGTAGCAAATGAGCATGCAGTCCACCTGATGGTAAGTGGTCACTGTCGCCCATGGACATCTGTAATTAACTTAAGAACATGGGTTCCATCGGAAGTCAATCACTGATGCGTAGCTACTCCCGAAGACTATGATGGTCGCGTCATGTGAAAATGTGCCGGCAACCACATCCTTCCATCGAAACGCAAGAATTTCTTCACGCTAGAAATAGGTGTGGCGGTGGTACTCCCCAGGCGAACTACACTGGTTCTACCAACTTGAAAAAAAAAATCCCTATCTCCTTTCATATGTAAATAACTAAAGTTAGTTAATATTCAAAAGTGCACAAATAATGACCGTATACTTCCGCGGATGAACAAATTGTGGAATTATTCAGTACGATTTTATAACGATTTAAACAAACGCCTATTTCCGAAGAAGTGGCTAACTGGAGCCGGCGTGGAATATTAATGCTTTGATAAAGGAAGTTCCTCATCAATCATACTTTTGGAGGTACTCATCAGTGGTAATTTGGTACGCAACGATAGTGATTGATATTATATTCTGTAAGATATCTGACACTTTGTAGAGATCAGAACAAACATGAATGATTTTGAAAATCGTGTGCTATTAAATTTCTTATTCTTATTCAAGGTTCTTTCGGTAAATATGTGTAAAAACTATTGAATCCATTCTGTAACAAAGTAATAATATTTATAAAATGTCGTCAACCCATTATTGTCCCACTGCTGGGCACGGGTCTTCTCTCAGAATGAGAGAGTTTAGGCCACAGTCCACCGCGCTGGCCAAGTGCGAATTGGTGGACATTTATAAAATTATTTTTTTATTTTATTTATAAAATTATTTAGATAAAAGTTTAAAAAATCTGAAGGTAGCTTTCTTGTTTTATCTTAGGAGGCTCCACCACACTTATTCTTTTCTAATAATGAAGTGTTAGCTGCGTCTAATTATGTAGCATGTGGTAAGAAATATTTAGCAGACGCGTTCCAACTCATTGCTCAAGGTTGGCTAAGCGTAGCAACCATGCAACATACCGCTACACTGCAACCCAAAATATTAAAGCATTGAGAGTTCATTGAGACAACAAATATTTTTTATAAGATTGAAGTAACAAAGGAGCTTGCAGTCCACCTGATGGTAAGTGGTCACTGCTGCCCATGGACTCCTGAAAGCAACTACATATAGAACATGAAGTTCTATCTAAAATCAATTACGATGCGTTGCCACTCCCGAGGACTAAGATAGTCGCCTCATATAAAAGAAAATCAAGTAAGAGTTTGTTAAAATTTCTATTAAACAGTTATATAAACCTGATATTCATGTATGCGACACATAGTAAACGGTATCCTTTGATGCGAATATGCAGATGACACTCGATTGTACCTCCAATCTCCTCGTCTTCCTATCAGACGTCAAAGCCGTTGATAATGTTAAAGGGGAATTGTTCTGACGTTTCTGCAGTGAGCAAATTGCATTTGCCAATCACGTAGCTGTTGTAAGCCAATACCTACTACTGTTAGTACGAGTTTATTATTTTTTATCAAAACATGCTTTGTTTTTGTTTTCACTCATACGTTACGTTAGGGCCATAAATTGCAATGTACTTTGAGATAATGAGAGATTATAAGAACAATGAGCAGCGATAGCCTAATGGTTGAAACTTGCCTCTCAATCGGGAGGTCCGAGGTTCAAACCCAGGCACGCGCCACTGATTTATGTGCGTATTAGAAATTAATTATCACTGCTTTTCGGTGAAGGAAAACATCCTGAGGAAAGCTACACACCCGAGAATTCATTAAAAAAAAGTTCTCGGAAGTGCGAGAAGTCCACCAATTCGCACTTGGCAATCGCGGTGGACTATAGCCTAAACCCTATCATTTCGAGAGAAGACACGTGCCCAGCAGTGGGACAATAATGGGTTGACGATAATAAGAACAATGCCATAAGGAAACATAATAGACTCTTACTAAACGCACTGAGCTGTATAAAACGACATCAATTCGTAATGCTATTAATATGTGGAATAAATCTATGTAATGATACGTAATATGAATACTTACGACTAATGCCGTTTTGAGATTTGACATGTCCTATCGTTAGAGTTACGTTGAAATACGAATTAGTAATTCACTTGAATTTCCTTTAATATTGATTATTTAAAAATAGATTTCTCGTTTGATATACCGCTATTTTTTATAAATCATATTATGAGTAAGTAGACACTAAACACTGGCCGCTGCCACCCATGAAAAACTATTATTCAAATCAGATAAGAGTAGAGACTTACTTGAGGTCCGCCATAGCAGTTTTGTACCTCAGAGACCTTTTTTGTTTTGTTTTCGAGGAAGAAACCTTCAAAAGATACGCGCCGCCGTGGGAGCGACGCCGGGTTATGTGGGATTTTTACCTCACTAAACTCCCCCGGTGGCCGTCCTCAGCGCTACGTGGAGGACTTCGGGATCTCCAACGGAACACAACTGGAGTCCTCCAAGCGCAATGCCACTCCCGGGCCCTTCCCCGGTGACCAACTGATGCTCACCGTACCTCTCGGTGTTTACGACGGCATGCGGCCACACATGCCAACATCTTTCCCGGGGTCACTTGGCTCGACGGTCCGAGCTCCAACTCTTACCGCCCGCAACCTCCGGAAGCCCCTATTAATCGCCTCATACGAAAGGCAAAGGATACCGTAGCCCTTTTCTGGTCCCGGAACTACAGGGACAAAAGGCCTTTATTAAGTACGACTCATTTACAATTCGGGGTTAAGTGTCTCCATAGCCGGAGAAGTATAGTCATGTGATTATCTCCTAATTATAAATTAAAAAAAAAATTGAGAGCGATAGCGAAGATCTGGTAAATAAGTTAAAATGGGCAAATTTTAAATGCAGGGGATATCTGTGGTCGATTTTTAAGTTCGATTAAAAATATCAACGAGGCTGTACATAAAATTGTGTAACTCGTTCAGTGCAGGGGGAAATTAAAATATATATTTATGTATCCGTCCCTTGATCAAATGTTTCGGAACTATTTCCTGCTACGAATGGATCATAGGAAATTGAAATTTTGTAAATATCCACTAAACATTAAATGTATGAATCCTTCAGATAAAATTGATAAGATTGCTTTGTAATTTGTATTGTCCTCCGGCTCGCTGGACCGACAAGGAGGGTTGGAGGCAGTGGTTGGATGAGCATGAACATTGTGGCACAGTTTGGGGAGGCCTTGTCCAGCAGTGGAATTAAAAAGGCTGACTTGATAATGACTTTGCAAGTCTATTTATAACATTATCATTGTTGTAACGAAGACCTATGTATCCAATTTAAGGGTCGTAGATGCAGTCTACTGTGAAACTATTATACGGTTCATACGCCTTGGTCCGAAAACTTCACATAATTCCTTCCACCGTTAATGTTAATGGCTAGAACTTCCAATTAGGCTTTATCTGGCAAGCTCGGTTTCTTTTGTACAATTGAAGTACCAAACGAACATGCAATCCACCTGATAGCAAGTGGTCGGTGCCACCCATAGACGTCTGTAATCAACTTCTTATACAAAAGTTTAACAGGGGTTCTATCTAAATAAATTACATTAAGGTGGTCACCTCATACAAAAGAGAATAAAAATACAGGACTTGGCTAACTTTTGTACGGCGTCGTGCCTAGCTTGTCGAATTCCATGTACACTTAGAAATTATCGTTTTTTTTTGTATTTAGGGTGTACGAACAATAAAACAATTTAAATGTCCAGGAACATGAAGTTTTTCGTAAAATGGGTCCGAGGATTTTTTTTATTTATCTGCACCACTGCTACGTCTACTTTTTGCTAATATCTATACTATTACTATATTATGGATATCATTTTTACATGTTTTTATGATTGAATATTGCGATTAAATAAATTAATCCTTATATTTGAGTACAATTATATCTGAATATGTTTGTTTTTATTTCATGATAAAAACCTAACGTTTAACAGGAATAGCGAGGACTCAATAAATCGAAAGCAAAAAAAAAACTATTTTTATAGCTTTAATTTTTTCTACTTCATCATACATAAAGTAAAATATATGCTAGTTTATATTTTAGATTAATTATCATTAGACTCTTGTACATGTATTGCTCTATCGACAACTAGGCACAAACTAGCTGAGTCCATTATAGATTAACATGCAGTCTGTATCCAATATTATATTCCGACATTTCAGACTTTACATCCAGCTACTTCGTTTAAATGTCATTATACTCGTACACATTTATTACATGTACTCTAGCTGTGTTCTGAGACTGTGACCTAAAACGATTCCCTGTAACCTTCACGACTCGCACTACATTGTAACTAAGCGTACACACCAGTATAACATCAGAACAACCGATTAATATTACTATATGAGAAGATACTATGATGTAGTATTAACCTTATTTTTCATTCAGTTTTCTAAGATAGTCCAGTAGTAATATTATTGTAGGGGAGCTTATTATTTTGGAGAGATCTCGAGCGCGGCAGATTAATATAAGGTAAGATGCTTTATATATTGATAACTAGATAGAGGAGTCCGCTATGGACTAACTTTGTTATTCTCCCGCTCCCTTAGGTTACACTCTAGATTTCGTATCATTTTTTTTTTCATTTTGAAGCCCTGTAAATACTACCCCCACCGCTAAAAATTAAATGCACATATCTTCGCATATATAGAATTGTACGACCTTACATGGTTTACATGGTTACAAGGTTTAATCAACTAGCCAGCTTTACTCCCTGTAAAATATTACGCAGGCAGTACTTAATCGTATACAAGTGGATCAAACACAAATATCAGAATTGAAGATCGCAAGCAGAATTAAGTAGACATATCAAAAAGATTCGAAGTTATTGTTATCATGTTAACAAGGAAAATACCTACATTCCAAGGACGAAGGTACGTTTGTCCTTCAGAATGCAGAAAGTTTAGAACATGAGGTTCATTCGGGAAAATTAATAGTCACAGCGTTATTCAAAAAGGAATGATACGAAATAAACAAGGTAGGTCGCGGTAAAGGGCTATTTTGACATTCGCAATGCTAAAACAATATTTTTATAGAAAGCAACAGTCGCGCTGCCGAATTGTACAATTGCTTCTTAAGCAATCATTCTATCAAATTCTGTAGTGACCGTTGCAAACTGCAATACTCCAGACAATTCGTGCTAATGAATTTTTAGAGGAAACAGTTTATTAGCTGTTACGAATCTCATAGTCATATAACAAAACCATCATCAGGAACTGTTCACTGTTCCAATATTGGGGATGTGTGTCTTCTCAGAATGAAAAGACTTTGATCCAAATAAGCGATAGTAGACTTTAAATATTTTTGAGAACTTTACGAAAGTCTCTCAAATAATAATGTCATAAAATTTTGAACGTAGCATAGATTTCTTTACTTTATTTTCTTTATTCAATATGCACGTGATATATTCCTTCTGTATATAGAGTACATGACACATTCATTTAGTTAAACAACGAAATTAGATATGTGAAAATTATAAAACCGCTATCTGACGACATCCTAGCATACAAACAATGGGAACAAAGATCAAAATACTATAGCACTACTAAACTGTTCAATCATTTAATAAAAATCAACAAGGTTTAAAACATTAGCACACGATTATACCAAGCCTGGTAAGCATAGCGCACAGCGATGGCTGGCCCATTCCATAAATATTATCTTTACATTACCTTCCACCTCTCCCACAAAACTCCAATTACCTGCAAAAAGAAAACAGTACTTATGTAAATTAACGAAATTAAAGTAAAACTTTACGGGAAGTTATCACGCTTATCTACGAAGCAATGAAAATATTCTTGTTTGTTCTACAATTGCGAGCCAGTAAAATGGTTGGTTTTTAATTGTGTATTACTAAAATTTGGGCGCTCACATTCGACCCTATGCAAACGAATTTAAAGTCAGCAAACAGGTAATTTGTTCATTAGTAATATAAAAGTAGCGAACGAGCATGAATTCCATCTAATAGTAAGTTTAATTGTGTATTACTAAAATTTGGGCGCTCACATTCGACCCTATGCAAAGGAATTTAAAGTCAGCAAACAGGTAATTTGTTCATTAGTAATATAAAAGTAGCGAACGAGCATGAATTCCATGTAATAGTAAGCGGCGACAGCAGTGGAGGAAATATTAGAATCAAAATCAGACCCTGGAATTCCAGAGATCTGGATCTCTAGCCCCTGAAACCATTTACATGTACGTTAATTATTCAAGGTGGTAGAACCAGTGTAATTCGACGGGAAAAGTACCACCGCCACACCTATTTCCAGCGTGAAGCGTTTCGCCTTCGAAAGAAGGGTGCCGGCATACTTTCACACGAGGCGACCAACATAGTCCTCGGGAGTAGCAACGCGTCTGTGATTGACTTCAAATGGAACCCATGTTCTTTATGTAGTTGATTACAGATGTCCATGGGCGGCAGTGACTATTTACCATCAGGTGGACCGTATCCTCGTTTGCTACTTCAGTCAGATAAAAAAAAATTGAAATGTCTCATGTAAGCAGTTTTCCCCAAACACACGATTGAAATCAAGAACACAGCAGCGCTTGACACTGCTGTGACAGAAATAGGTGCACCGGTGATGCAGTACAAGTCATAACGGGTGCTACTAATTTAATAATGCTTCACGAAGCAGTAAGTGGTTTATCAATGCAACCATCAGAGTTATCAATACTACTCACCCGTCGGAACGGTTGAAATTCGACCCCAATTCAACCCAAAACTAAACTTGATATTGTCCAAAGTAGCACGAGTATTTCCTAAATTCAATTATATTGTATTTATTTTCGAGTAATTTTAAACACACCCGTTAAACGTAAGAGGTTTAATTAACTAAGCTGCATTTAAAAGCAATTACGGGTATTTCGACAACGACATCTGACGTTTTTGATGTTACGGGTCAAATGCACAGACAATAACAATGTGCTATTTTTAGTTGATTTTATATATGTATTTTATGCATTACTTATTTCAAAAAATATTAGCATTACGTACACCTGCTCTACATAAACTATAACCGTTCTTAATTTCATATTCCTCCGTCGGCGGCAAGTTTCTTAAAAACGGATCCCAAGTTTTTGCTTCACGTATTAATATTTATAATTGAATACCAATAGATACCGTTTCAAAATTTGACTTCTAACAAATCCAAAAAACTTCGCGACTGAACACCCGAACGAAATCCGAGCTTACAAATTGCCTCGACATTATATTTACACAGTCCAAGCCCAATTCAATATCTGGTTCTATTTTTGATTTCAATGGGAGTTGCGTGACGTTCATTGTACAACTTTTTCTAATATTTGTTCAAATCAAACATTCATAGAAGTAGATTTTTTAATATGAGAAATATTTGTCATCGTTTTTTAAAGCTCTCATTTAATGAAATTTTTCGAACCGCATCACCAAGAGAAGAATCACGAAGAGTTTAATTTTAGTGCATGCTTATTCTTTACGATCTTAGTGTACTCGTCCATTGATATTCTTACGGTCAGGTGATCAAGGAACGGTTTTTGATTGACACTAGTTCGGATACTACAAATTCGATTGTCGAGTTATAACAAGTTCTGGTCATATCAAGTTTGGGTTTGGCAAGCCGCAAATGGTTTTAGTTGGTTGTTAATGTTGAAAGACAAATATTTGGCAAAGGGCCTAAGTAGGACATTTGACAAAGCGTCGGCAGTCAGCCGCAAGAGTCCCTTCGTAAACGGATTACGAGGGCAGGCTTGTTAGAATCAAAGTGTTGACTGCGGCCCAATGGCTGTCAAGTTGAGCGCCTCTTTCGATGCGAGGATGGCCCTTTGTTCCAAAACTGTTCCATTAATGAGTCAAGTTTTGATATTACTGCCCTGGCGTAGTCACACTTTGCAATAGATAAAATTAATTAGGATAACTCACTGTAATTACATTAATTTTAATAGATGTTAAAAAGTCACTTAATTTTTATTTGCTTGTCTACATTTTTTTTATTAGTAATATAACAACTCAACGGACTGTTCGTCCGTGCCTTTTGTCTCTCATGTTATTTGTAAATATTAATTTCTTAGTACCACTAATTTTTCTGCCGTCACCAACGCCGATACACTGGTCGTGGCGACAAGCCGTGTCAAGTGTGCCTGTGGTGTTGGTGGCGAGGTACGTAATTGTAATCTAGGCTTAATAGGACCTTTTTTTGTTTTCTTTTCTTTTTTTACAAGTAGATCTTGTGTATTATTGGGTTCGTACTCAAAGGGTAAGAACTGGACCCTGTTGGTAAGACTCCGTTGTTCGTCTGTTCGTTTGTTTGTCACCTGGCTGCATCGCATTAACCGTTACAGCAAGACAGTTGGAATTTTCACATACGATGTATTTCTGTTGTTGTTATAACAACAAATGCTAAAAATAGGATAAATTAAATATTTGGGTATATATAGCGAAATGATCATATATCTGTAAACGCTTTGTATTGTATATTTCAACATAAAGCTGTTAATTGTAACCAAGATTCCCTTCAATCCCAATCAACTTCAACCCATTTGATCATAACTTCAGCCATTATACAAATACAAGTATCCATGCTCTGTTTCTGCTTCATAGATACATACAAACGATTCGCGAAAGCTTTCCGTACATTCCTTCTTTTCCTTTACAAATGGTAGCTATTCAAGAAAACTTTTAGGAATAAATTGAATAAACTGCGCAAGAAAATGCTTGTATTTCGGATTGTTCTCGCGCAAAGTTTTTACTGAACTTTTAAAAGTTGGGCGAAGAATTTGCAATCATTTAATAGCTGGATCAAGACAATTGGTTCAAATGAAAACGTTTATACAAGTTTTATCTTTAATCAAGATTTGCGAAAAAACTTTGTCCAATCAGAAAAAAAACTTTGTTGCAAATGTTGTAATAAAAATGGTGTAAAATACCGGTTTATCGGTTATTTTAGTTTCCAAAAGTGTTGTATCATGTATATTCACGTCAACCCATTATTGTCTCACTGCTGGCCACGGGTCTTGTCTCAGAATGAGAGTTTTAGGCCATAATGAGGCTCAGAATGAGAGTTTTAGTCCACCGCGCTGGCCGGACTTCACACACCTCCGAGAACATTTTCTTTTTTTTAAATAACTCTCGGGTGAGTAGGTTTCCTTACGATGTTTTCCTTCGCCGAAAAGCAGTGATAATTTAGAATTAGAAAAATCAGTGGTGCGTGCCTGGGTTTGAACCTCGGACCTCCCGATCGAGAGGACAAGTTTCAACCATTAGGCTATCACTGCTATCATATATATACCTACATCTAATAAAAATAATATATTAACTGGATGGTCACTACGCAAACAAATATCTTATAAGGAGACAAAACTATAAATACAGAAAACTTTGTTGAAATTTGTTAAAATACCAAATTATCCTTGAGAAAATTTCTTGTGACCCTTTGGAAAACATGAGTGTTTTCCAAAGGGTCACAAGAAATTTTCTAAAATATGTAAATAATTTAAATTAAGATTGGTATTTTATTAAATCTTTGTCTAACTTATATAATATAAATAAACTTTGGAAATGTTTCGATGTATTTTTTATATATACCTACTCTAAATATCAATATCGTAGATGGTTAATAAGAAGTTGAATAATAATGCTAAAAAATAATACTTGGTGTGACTTTCTACTAAACTCACGTCTAATTGTTATTACTATACATGCAATAATGGTTTATTGAAGTACTGAAAAGTCGTCAATCACACAAATATGTTTACTTACGTCTTGATCAAATACTAAATCAACGTTAACTTTGATCGAATAAAAACGTCGCAGACCGCGGTTGCGGTAACATGATGACCTAATTGTCTGAATTGGAATCGACTCCATTCCAATCTAGCAATGTCAATGTCAGCCAAATGTCACCCCAAATTAAACGATCCATGTATGTTATGAGGTTTCTGGTATGAATTTAATTATAGCACGAATGTATAAGTTATATGCCACGTCAAGGATGAGGAGACAGCGGGTAATATTTAAGGATATAAATAATATTGATGTTTATCTTAAACAAAAATAACTGTAAAAGTTCAGGGTGGCAGTAACCATGTATATATTATGTTTTTTAAAAAGTATCCAATACATAATGTAACTTTCTACTGAACTCAAGTCAATTTTTTAATATTTTAAATTCAATCCGTTTCCAATAAACAATTATTAAAAATGCATAAAATTTTTGTTTAACAAATACTCAAAAGATATTAATCACTTCAATTTTGTTTACTAACCTCATGATCAAGTACTCTTTTATCGAATAAAAACGTCGCAGACCGCGGTTGCGGTAACACGATGACCTAATTGTCTGAATTGGAATCGACTCCATTCCAATCTAGCAATGTCAATGTCAGCCAAATGTCACCCCAAATTAAACGATCCATGTATGTTATGAGGTTTCTGGCATGAATTTAATTATAGCACGGATGTATAAGTTATATGCCACGTCAAGGATGAGGAGACAGCGGGTAATATTTAAAGATACAAATAATGTTCATGTTTATCTTAAACAAAAATAACTGTAAAAGTTCAGGATGGCAGTAACCATGTATATGTTTTTAAAAAATATCCAATACGTAATGTAACTCTCTACTTAACTCAAGTCTATTTTTTTAATATTTTAAATTCAATCCGTTTCCAATGAACAATTATTAAAAATGCATAAAATTTTTGTTTAACAAATACTCAAAAGATGTCAATCACTTCAATTTTCTTTACTAACCTCTTGATCAAGTACTCTTTTATCGAATAAAAACGTCGCAGACCGCGGTTGCGGTAACACGATGACCTAATTGTCTGAATTGGAATCGACTCCATTCCAATCTAGCAATGTCAATGTCAGCCAAATGTCACCCCAAATTAAACGATCCATGTATGTTATGAGGTTTCTGGCATGAATTTAATTATAGCACGGATGTATAAGTTATATGCCACGTTAAGGATGAGGAGACAGCGGGTAATATTTAAGGATACAAATAATGTTCATGTTTATTTTAAACAAAAATAACTGTAAAAGTTCAGGGTGGCAGTAACCGTGTATATGTTTTTAAAAAATATCCAATACGTAATGTAACTCTCTACTTAACTCAAGTCTATTTTTTTAATATTTTAAATTCAATCCGTTTCCAATGAACAATTATTAAAAATGCATAAAATTTTTGTTTAACAAATACTCAAAAGATGTCAATCACTTCAATTTTCTTTACTAACCTCTTGATCAAGTACTCTTTTATCGAATAAAAACGTCGCAGACCGCGGTTGCGGTAACACGATGACCTAATTGTCTGAATTGGAATCGACTCCATTCCAATCTAGCAATGTCAATGTCAGCCAAATGTCACCCCAAATTAAACGATCCATGTATGTTATGAGGTTTCTGGCATGAATTTAATTATAGCACGGATGTATAAGTTATGTGCCACGTCAAGGATGAGGAGACGGCGGGTAATATTTAAGGATATAAATAATATTCATGTTTATCTTAAACAAAAATAACTGTAAAATTTCAGGGTGGCAGTAACCATGTATATATTTTAAAAAAATATCCAATACTTAATGTAACTTTCTACCTAACTCAAGTCTATTTTTTAATATTTTAAATTCAATCCGTTTCCAATAAACAATTATTAAAAATGCATAAAATTTTTGTTTAACAAATACTCAAAAGATATCAATCACTTCAATTTTGTTTACTAACCTCATGATCAAGTACTCTTTTATCGAATAAAAACGTCGCAGACCGCGGTTGCGGTAACACGATGACCTAATTGTCTGAATTGGAATCGACTCCATTCCAATCTAGCAATGTCAATGTCAGCCAAATGTCGCTCCAAATTAAACAATCCATGTAAGTTATGAGGTTTCTGGCATGAATTTAATTATTGCACGAATGTATAAGTTGTATGTCACGACGAGGATGAGGAGACAGCGGGTAATATTTAAGGATATAAATAATATTTATGTTTATCTCAAACATAATTAATAATAATAGAAAAAGCAACCGTACCCTATGGAGAGGGTAATGTTTAGAATTTCGTTATGGGACATGATTCACGGCGATGAAATTTGTAGACTAACTAAATTTACCGACAAAGCTTTCAAAATTAACAAGCGGAGTGGCAAGGGGCCGGCCACATCGCTTGAAGAATTAATAACCGATGGAGAAGAACTTGGAATGATGAATAGATGAAGAGGATGGAGGACACTTCGAATGGCGACCAACTTTTGGCAAAAAGAAGCCAGGTCGATACTGTTCCTGGTGGACAGGTAACCTAAAAACAGTTGGATTAAACCAAGGAGAAACTGTTGGATTCAAAAGTCAGAAGAACGGTTGAAGAGACGGTGAACGTCAAAAGACTTGATGGAAATATCACAAAATAGTCGCCATTTTATATAGTGCAAAATATTGAAATCAAGAGTAGTTTATAGATAGACGAAAAGCAACATCTACGCGAAATTTCATGTAAATCAGAGCAGTGGTTATTGCGTAAATAACACACCATTCCATTTTTATATGTTAGTATAGATTTTTTGACAAGATCGAAAAGTATTCGAAAAAAAGAATAGTTAGATATGTACTGTTGCTTAACCAGAATATTTTAGCTATTTTCGGCACAGTCCGGCAGAGCCCACGTCATCTTGCCACTAAAATCCATAATTCAATTCGCCCATCCACAAATACACCAAGCACTCCAATTTATCCGCTCTCCTTCGCAGCCTCTTTTTGTAGAAAAAAAGTAGGTAAAAGCATTATGTCGGAACGTTACGCAATAGTCTAGTTTTGTCAAGGCTTTGGAAAAGCAGCAAACACTGTTAATCTCATAAGTCATTGCAAAATTAATGTACATACTTATTCAAATCTGACACTGTGAACAAAAACATTTTTAAACCAACTATGAAAATACCGATAAATTATTTCAGTAGAAGAGTTGTGTTTGAAAAATTTGAGCTGCGGTTCAAATGCCACCAGCATGCTAGTGTCTCCTTTCATATTTAGAGGCATTCAGGATAATTGCTCATTGCATATACGTTTGAAGATGACAAACATTTTTGAAGTAGCTTGCATTTTCGTACATGCCACCAATTCTAATCAGGCTATAGGAAGCGTTATTTCAAACCATTAAGCCACCATTGCAATGAAATTTAAATTAGGCTTATTCAATTATTCATCCCCATCTCATGTAAATGAGCGCAAAATTTGATACGCAGGACCCTTTGCTGTCCGCGGCACAAAGTCCGGCGAGCTACCTCTCCGTCATCCTGTCACTCCAATTCATAATACAATTCGCACGCCGCCCCTAACGCTCATTTATTACATCCAAATAAACCCAACGCTAAGTTTATTAAGGCTCTATTTTTGTTCACACCGCCTCTTGTAAACGGCCTGTTTAGTGCCGTCTGGTGCGAAATTCTGCAAGATGATTTAGGTTTTTTCTTGCTATTACAAGACGGGGAAGTTTTGTGCTGTGTATTCAAATTTTATGTCATAAAGGCTCTTTTCATAACTTACCATGGGTGGCCAAATTATTAGAGACAGTAGGCAGATTTAGGTTTTTCCAAAGTTCCAATTACAAGGTGATTTTATCGGCATTTTTTTTTTGTTGTCGTTTATATCATAATATTTTTTAAGAGAGTAGACATTGGAATTTGATACAGATTTCAATGAAAGTTTGCTTTCTTCGAAAGTTGTAGGCTTTTGGTTGAAAATTACTTTTGTAAGAAAAGTTTTTAAAAACATATGATAATTATTTTCTTTCATTTTTATTCGACTTACAAAACCAATAAGTTAATATTATTTTTCTCTGCATTATAAGTATTACCTATATTTTACATTTGGATTTCAACTCTTTTTAAAAATAATACGTCATATTCATTTTGTTTCGCAAGATCGTATAGCTTTAGACTCAGCTCCAAAAAAAATATTATATTAAAAAATAAAAAAAATCAAAAATAAACTCTTCTCCACGCACTTACAGAGAGATTTGGCACCTATTTCCAATAATTTAAAGTTGATCATTAATAATTAGAAAAGTAAAATTGACAAAATCAAGTCCAAGGAAGCAGTTTGTACAGAAAAATGTGGCAGATAAACGATTAAAAACCTTTGTACCAATTGTAAACCAGGCTTTGAAAATTGTTGCACGTCTGAATAAAATGATTAACCCATTATTATTATTTTGCCCAGGCAAGGGAACTGATCACAAATGAACCGTATAGAGGACATGTGGGTGTTCTTGCAATAAAAACCAGTTCTGCAACTAATATATTGTATGGTAATACTAGTTAAAGTAGAAAATACTAAAATCTATGTACTGTCCCTAATAATTTGGCCACCCACTGTAGTATTATATTAGTGCTGCATACGCTTTGAATATCCTTTCCTATTTTTAGTAGTTTTCCTATGTTTAAAATGTTTAAATCCATATCGAGTGAAATCGGCTCTTTTTTGTTAGTTTATTTATAGATCAGTTTACAATTAGTAAATTTTCAAGAGTACATGTGACATATCTCAACACAGTTAATGAGAAACTGCGTCATCTTCACCCCTTATCCCTCTTATCATCATTATTTTGAAACCATTATTCTGAAGGAATACTCGTACGCAGCAGACTAGGTTATTTTCCACTATGTTGGCAATCAAGTAATAAGGTTGACATAGCGATATATTATTGACGTCGACAGTTCGTGAGGAGTGCTGGACACGCGATACGAAAGCAAACAATCGGTCTATAAGACGTTTGTACCTTACGACAAAGTACACACTATTGATGTTTCGAAGCACGTTTTTCTGGCAATAAATACAACGTGGTGTTCATTTACATCTGCAGACTTCGAACACGCTGATGCTGTTAAATTTATTTATAATAATTATTATTATTATAGGCAAGCCTATCGTGTGTTGGAAATTACATATGTACGTTGATACAAATTATATAACAAAATTTTATGCAATTGAATTTGAACATATAAACAGCATTGGCTTTCTTACATAATGATAATATCACATGTCACGAATTTTATATAGGTATAAGTAAAAAAGCTAGTCTTCTCAATTATTTTTTCTTCCCGGATTAAGACTGATAATTAGCGTAGTAAGCCGATAACAGCACACTTTTAGCTGTAGACGCCCTACACAGTTGAATTTTAAATGACTAAAGTGATACAAAATTACATAGATTAGTAAAACCTTTAAACTTTATTTAATTATTTTATTATCTACTTTTGGTTTATGAAGATTGTGTTTGCAAAAAGGAGTCGGTGATGGATAAATGTCGTGGTCGTTTCGTATCGTCAATACTAAATGTATCGAAGTAAAACGCGACAGGAATAAATCGTTTAGTGTCACGTTTGAGTAGATTATTCATCATGATTGTGTTTGGTAATGAGTATCGTTCAATATTGTAATCAATGACTAGGAGTTAGCTAGTTGAATAACCCTGCTATCGACCCATACATTAAGTTTAAAGATTTAAAGATTTTTATTGAACTAAAAGCAAATTACAAAGTATTGACATTCGTAAACATCTGCAATTGTAAAAATACTGTGCC
Source organism: Spicauda simplicius (assembly GCA_949699795.1). Lineage (NCBI taxonomy): Eukaryota > Metazoa > Arthropoda > Insecta > Lepidoptera > Hesperiidae > Spicauda > Spicauda simplicius. Next base: position 7,885,970 of record OX453056.1, read on the forward strand.
GCAGTGGTTTAGTTGTAGAATGACGTAAGTCAATTAATGATAGTGGCAGATTATTTTTATCTAATTGAAGTGGCAAATGAGCATGCAGCCCACCTGATGGTAAGTGTTTACTGCCGCCCATGGACATCTTTAAGCAACTAGATATAGAACATAGGTTCTATCTGAAGATTCTGAAGTCAATCACAGATGCGTTACTACTAATGAGGACTATGAGGCGACCATGCCTCATATAAAAGAGTGCCGGCAACCACTAAGATTATAAGAATATAAAACCTTAACGATCCGTTTCAAATGTAATAATATTGTTATTGTATTGTGAATTATATACTTTATTTCCTATAGGATTGAAGTAGCAGCATGCAAGCCGTCGTCAACCCATTACTGTCCCACTGCTGGGCACGGGTCTTCTCTTGGAATGAGAGAGCTTAGGCCATAGTCCACCACGCTGGCCAAGTGCGAATTGGTGGACGCATGCAAGCCATTTGACGGTAAATGGTCGATTTCGCCCATGGACAGCTGTAAGCAACTTTACGTACACCAAGTTCTTTTTGTTTACACCGAATTCTATCTATAGGCAATGATAGATACGTGGTCACTTTCGAGGAACAAAATGGTGCCGGATATAATAGTGACAACAACAGCACCCCACCAAGAACTTCTTTACGCTAGGAATAGGTGTCATAGGGGTAGGTACCAATCTCGGACCAGAATAGGACTACGGTACCCTCTGCCTGTTCTAAAAGGTGACTAAAAGAGGCTTCCGGGATTGCGGGCGGGAAGAGTGGGAGCTCGAACCGTCCGGTCAAGTGACCCCGGGAAGGACGACGGCATGTGTGGTTGCATGTTGCCGTAAAAACCAGAAGGTGCGGTGAGCAGTTCACGCCCACCAGAGAAGAGCCCGATGGGGCACACGCTGAGGACACCAGCGGCGGTCAACTGGAGTTCCCGGAGTCCTCTTCGCAGTGTGATCGGCCACCGGGGAGGTTTTAGTCCGGTAAGAATCCCACATAACCCGCGTCGCTCCCACGACGTCGGGTACTTTTTGAAAGTTTCCCCCTCGAAAACAAAAAAAAAAGGTACTACTCTCGGAAGAACCCTACGTTCTCACGAGAGACGAAGCAATGTGGTAGATATATTCTCATTGCTTACTCTGCGATTAGTATTAAAGTAATACTACATTATTACTTAAGAAAATAAATTGTAGTTTATCACAAAGTCCAAACCTAATGAAGGATCAAACAAGATATTGCAGAGAAAAGCCCTTACGCCAGGACGTAGTAACGAAAGCGCAATTAGAAACGCAAGTAGAGCGTAGTGGTTTTGGCCCATCGCCTGTCCATCGGCCGTCCGTCGCCGGACCGCTGATCCGGAATTGACTGGTTATATCTGGTTTATGTTGTAACCTTTGTTTTGTAAGATCACTGCCGCTCAAGGCTGACACATATCAGCAACTTCATACAGAACAAGAGTTTTCCAGCGACTTTCCAGCGAAACGCATAAACTGCTATACGCAAGAAAGAGGTGTAGCGATGATAGCTTCTTTCTCGAACCATATTCAAATTTCAAATTCAAATTTATTTATTTTGGAATAATATACATGCGTGTGTAACAATTTAGTAATTTTACAATTCCAAACAAACAAGAGAACTTAAACTATAATCCGTGGCTGGGACCATCCTATTAAGCATTGTCGAAACGCCTGTAGCAGGAGGTCCCGCTCTTCCATTACATATAATATGTATTTATATAACTATGTAAATACAGTATTATTATTATTATTTTACACGTAACATTGAATTTGAAAGATTATACAAATAAACAATTAACGAAAAAAGAAATTTGAGAGTGCGTGCTTGTACGTATAAATGTATTTTGTGTCCGTGTGTGTGCTTGTGTGTGTGTGTGTGATATGCAAGTTCTATCTCGAAACTTCGTAAAAGTTGTATCTTCTGGTTAATTTTTTGACTTGATAAAGTACTTTTTTTTTTGTTTCGACCTTTAAGTGGTGTGCATGAGTGAGAGAATCGGCATCTTATGTAAGTTTTCCCCCACTAAAATCATTTTTGTGTCTGTCCTCGGAGAAAAAGGACACCAGAATCTTCAAAGGAACGCAAAACCGTAACTCTATTCTATTCCCGAGACTTCAAATAACTTTGTTGTAAATCTAGGATTAAAAAGGGCGAATTTTATGACTACTCGCATTCTCTACATATTAACCCTAGGTAATAAAGAACAATTGTTGTATTTCCTGCATGAAAAATTGCAATAGGCGCTAAAAAGTCAAAACATGAAAATCCTTAAATTATGACATGCTTAAAGACGGGCCACCTTTTTAATATCCCGCATTATATATTGTACTTTAATCTAAATCTACATCATGACCAAATTTATTATAAATTTCAAAAATACATCGGCGGATATCATTTCTGGCGTGACGTCCGACTTGTTTGACTTTCAGTAGAAGAGTGTGGTTACCGGCTCACTATTATATGAGGCGACCATCTTAATCCTTTCATGTAGTAAGGTATAAATAGATCCCTGCTCAGTATGAAGTTGCTTACAGATGTCGGACAGTACTACTCGACCACAACAATTAGGCGCATAAAACAAAAGCGGTTCTGCACCACGCACCTTGCTTCGGTCCCCGCGAATCCCCTAGTGACGTGCAGTCGTGTATCGTCTAGGTATTTTCGTTAGCCAGCACGTGTATAATGTTATTTCGTTATAATGTTAGTTTAATGAGTGATTGTTGAATTTCTAAAGTTATTGTTAAATTAGTCGATTATTCGTCAATAAACCTCACAATGGGTAGGAAAAAGACTATTCGTGGAGGAGAAAGGACTCTTACATTCAAAATATGCATTTTTTAACAAGAGAATAAGCAGGAGCTCAGTATTCCTGTCACCGAAGTCGAAAATGGAGTGTGTGCAGCAACAAGCATTATTCTCTTACACAAATAGAAAAAGAAAGAAATATTCCATGTCTGCGAATATATTAAACACATGAAAGTGCTATAATAAATACACGATTATTGAACATATACCACTATGGCGTCTGTTTTAATAATGGTATACCTACATACTCTTGGTATTTAGTAATAAAATATACTTCGTATCGCGATGGAAAATCCCTGGTTCTAATGACGTTTCAACTGACATGCGCCTAATTGTTTTGGTCGAGTAGTAGTGACCATTTACATCATATGGACTGCACGAGCATGCTACTTCAATCTTAGACAACGTAAACGTCGATCATTCCAAAAAAGTTATGTTCCAGGTTTTTTGTAATACCGTTCATTCAATTTGTACGCAAAGTTCGGCTATCTAAACATTACTTTATCACACGATCCTCGCAACTCATTTGAATAAAGGAAATAATTTGCCGCATCCCTTTGTACCCACTGCCTTTATCCACTATGACAAGAGATTTCCGAATTAACCTTTCCTGGCCAGGTTAAATCGAAAATTGTGTGCTACACGCGTAAGACTTTCGTAAAATATATAAAATACTTACAATAAATACAAAAAGTTTTTATTACACACCAATGATAGATACTTACATATTTTTTAGATTAAAGTAGTATAGAAGTGGTCAATGTTGCCAATGGATATCTGGAAACAACTTCACAAATGTATTATATCACTTACGATATAAATATTTATATCGTAAGTGATACATATGAATTTATGCATTTAAGATATGTCATATTTGACTTAATTTTGAAATAAAACCAAGTATTTTTAGCAATATGTAGTGGATAATACTGAGGGTATTATTTATATTTATAAAAAATGTCTGATATTTTTATATCTAAAAATAATGCAAAAAGAGTGAAACGTTTTGTTTAACTTAATTAAAAGTACATAATTATACCTAAAAAACATTAAAGAGATTAGTTACCCTAACAAGGAAACATAATATCTTGAAATCAAATATAATCTGTTGTTGGTGACCGACGGTAAAAATAGCTGATCTGCTCAGACTTCCTTAATACCTTTGGTTTCAATGTCGCAAACTGCTAATTTACGAATCTTTTCAAGCATTTGGAGTATTTCGGTAATCTTTGCTGGAGACTCACATACCGTATAACATACATTAGATATGTATTAGTGAAGTAACGAATATTATTATTTGGCATTCGCGAATGCGAATGGGAACATTGCTTTTCGACATTTGCGAGTTGGTTCGTATGTTCGTTTTTTATCAGTACTTGGTGTGGGTACCAGAGGATATATATTTGGCGATGTATTTTTTTGGTGCCCGAACTGGAATTCGACTTAAATTTCTATGGATTTGGCAATATTTTTTGCAAAGCACTGCAATTCAATATTCGCAAGACATTCGCACAATTCTGTACAAGGTGGTAGAACTAGTGTAGTTCGACCGGGGAAGTACCACCGCCACACCTATTTCTAGCGTGAAGCAGTTCCTGCGTTTCGATAGAAGGGTGTGGTTGCCGGCACACTTTCACATGAGGCGACCATCATAGTCTTCGGGAGTAGCGTCGCATCTGTGATTGACTTCAGATGGAACCCATGTTCTATATGAAATTGATTACAGATGTCGCAGGGCGGCATTGACCACTTACCATTAGGTAGACTACATACTCGTTTGCTACTTCATTCATATAAAAAAATCTTACGAATATCTAAAAACGTGCGAATATTCGCGAATGCGAATGCGAATATTCATTACATCACTAATATGTGTACGTGCGACACATGTACGTTCACCGGAAATAATTTAATGGCACATCGCCACCTGTAACTTAATTAGAGTTCACATTCGTAAAGGGTTGTTTCATGAAAGTTGTAATATATCTAGAATATTCACATAACCGCTAGAAGAGCAATTATAATGAAGGTTTGATTATAATTGAAGTTGAGTAATTATACTTTAGCGGCAGGTACGTTTTGGTATATTTAATTTGCCTGTCTGGAGGCCCGAGGTTGACATCCTATATCTCTCTAATTTTTCAAAGTGTATGTGTTGAGACTATTTTAACGATGACAGAAAATAATGTGATGGTTATTATGGGAGTTAAAATGTTCTTTATACATGTATAAGTGATGTGATCCTCACTCAAACGCTGATGGAATGTATTAAATGCTGAAGCTAGAACTATGAAATTTGAACAACCAGATCAAGAGTAATAAATGATATTCTGATATTCTACCCCAAAGGAACTGAAACATGGGTCGAAGTAAGCAGTATGGAAAGTTGTTTTAGCATTTAATTTTTTTGGAATATCAATACCTAAGAGGCTGAATTTTTGTAAGTTTGTATACATCTTGCTGCAGTCCACGCGAGTGAAGTTGCGGGAAACAGCTAGTATTTTTTACACATATGTGTAACAAGACTGTAAAATGTATCAATTTGCTAATTTTGTAAGAATATCTCACAATGTCATATCGTTACTACTACGAAAACGCTAATTTTACTGGAGAACCAGGTAAAAATAAAACTATACTTTTTATTTTTACCGTGGAATAATGATGTTAAACTAATAAAAATATATTTAAAGACCATCCGAAGTATAGCTTTAAGAACACCAAGTTTTCAATTCCATGTTTATTTTGGATAAAACTGTTTCTTTAACTTGAAATTAAAGCATTTCAATTCTGCCTTAATTCAAAGCAGCGATATCTCATTATCACAAATATCTTTACGCTACTCTCCTACTCACTTTAATTAAAATTGCAAGTTTTTTGCAAAGAATTTGTGCATTCTGTTTTTAAGTTACAGAGAGAGAAGCTTTTTAGCGACAGCCCTAACACTCTGACGTCCAGATTCATTACCTCAATACGTCTCTAATACCACACCCCAGTACAGTAGTCAATACAGGGAAGACTGCTGATGGATATCTTTTAGCCACGAGGGTTTTTATTTCGTTTTTCCTAAGATTCAAGTAGCAAACGATCATACAGTTGAAAAGTGGCCACTGCCACCCATGGACATCTGTAGGCAACTTCATACAGAACAAGGCTTGTATCCGAAGGCCATCATAGATGTGTTGCTGTTCCTGAAGACTAAGATACTCGCCTCACGTAAAAGTGAATCAATCAACCATACCTCCCACCGATACGTAAGGACCCCTTTACGCTAGAAATAAGTGTAGCGGGGATACCTCTCTGGACGAACCACATACGTTCTCGGGTAAAACCCATTATTGTGCCACTGCTGAGCACGGGTCTTCTCTCAGAATGACAGACTTTTAAGTCATAGTCCACCGCGCTGGCCAAGTGCGAATTGGTGGACTTCACACTCCTCCGAGAACTATTCTTAAGAACTCTCGGCTTTGTATGTTTCCTCACGATGTTTTCCTTCATCGAAAAGCAGTGATAATTAATTTCTAATACGGAAATAAACCACTGATGCGTGCCTGGGTTTGAACCTCGGACCTCCCGAATGAGAGGGAAGTTCCAACCATTAGGCTATCACTGCTGAGGCATATACGTTCTACATACTTAAAAAGTTTACGCATTATGTTTGCATGATAGTTGGATGTACGCATGTGCCTATGCACGCGTGCTTTCCTTTGTGTAATTTAAGTAAGCATGCTTAAATGTGCGCATGCTTACTTATATAAGCATACGTGCGAGAGAGACAATATTTCATTACTTCGAGTAATACAATTATTTCTATACCTACACAACTAGACAACAGAGCAATTTTATTAACTAAAATCAGCATGTATTTTTTATATGCTTTTATTTAATTACGGGGCACTGATTGTAGTATATTAAATTTAGTATGCATTGTTAATTTTAAATTGAAATTCGCTAGCGCTTCCCAGTGATGTAATTATTCAATTTGCTTAGTTATTGGATTAACAGCTACCTAGACGTTTTGATATAAAGTACATGAGAATATTATTATTAGTTGAATGAACTTAACATTTACGTATGTACTTACGGATCTTTTCTTTTTTGCTAAAAAAAGTAAAGGGTAAGCACAAAGAAGAATGATTATTCACTTATGTAGTTTTTATTGGGACCGTCAATTTTATGCAAGTTTAAATTGTATTATAAAGTTTTTGAAGCTTGTTGTGTTACAGAATATTTTAAAAATTTTGGTCCTGAAGCATTCATTTAAAATGCTATACTTATTCCAGGAAATAATCACGTGCTACAACATTCAAACTACAGCCGACGACGGCAGATATGCTTTTATTCATCCATCAGTCTTTTGATATCCACTGCTGAACATAAGCCTTCCATAAATGGCGCTACTCCAATCGGTCCTGTACCCTCTGAATCCAACAGTTTCCCGCTGTCGCCACTCAAGGACCCTTCTTCCCCATCGGTTGTCGGTCTACCAGCTATTAGCATCACCGAAAAACCATTTAGCAGGTTTTTGAAAGCTTCATGTAGCGGTTTAAAGTTTCATAGCACAAACATAAAACTGCCTTTGCTGCAATCACCTATCTTCGAACATTACATTTCTGGAAGCGGACGAACGTAGACATGCACATTTGATGTACAGCAAGTCACAAAAACCTGTAGCCTTAGTACAAGTTTATTTCATTACCTCAAAACGATAATTTCAAAGTAAATTGCAAACGTAACATAAACTCGTAATAACGGTGCCTCAGTACCCAGTGTGTAGGGCCATAATTTTATAAAACTTTTTTAAATTCCAATTTTTTTTAAATCAATTGTAAGTAAATAATTTCCTAAATCCCGTGCAATAAAAGAAACAAATTAAATCTTCTCGTTTCAGATTTTCCTCAAAATTGCAAAACGTTTTCCGCTCATTGTCAACATTTACAAACATCTGATACAAATATAAATCATTAAGAAGTCAAAGATTTACGTGATAGCTATTGCTATTTATAAATATTGAATTCTTAATACTAAATTGATGGAAAATAGCATAGGGAATGTTATTATGTCATATATGTATAAAAGTATGCCAATTTCCGGCGAGGACATGGTATGTGGATAAAACGACGGTTAGACAAAAGATTGATTTGATTTGAAGAAGAAGATTTGATTAAATAAATAACCAATAGGACAGTAATTAGAACTGCATATATGGCTAATCACATAAAATTTAAAAAAATAGTAACCATAAGTTGGGTACAACCCCGTTACTGTCCTACTGCTGGGCACAGGTCTTCTGTCGTTAATCGAGTTAATCATAAATATCAGATGAAAATTTAATTGAGCATAATGGATACCCAAGATTAACAGTCTCGAATAGCATTACTACCAATCTTCCCGTCTTAGACAAAATCTACAAAATGAACTGGAGTGACTTTCTATAACACCTACTGTAGTCACCAACACATATGCCTGGAGAAGTAAATATTGGCAAAAATCTACATGAGCCTCTGAACCAATTTATTATCTCATGCTTCCTGAATTATGATATTACATTTTATCAGGGCTACAAAAATATATTTGCAATAGTTCCTCAGAAAAAAGTTGTAATATTATCTTACGCTCTCGTTATACTCTCCATAGCATTTTTATGTACAACACAAACAATACCTTGTATAATAACCACATGAAGGAAAATGAATATAAAGAAGATACTTTTTTATTCTTTTTTTCATAATTAATGTTTTTACAACGACTCTTACCTGAACATAAAAATATGAAACAAAATGCACCGCTGGGCACGACTAATTTGTTTTTAAAAGCACCTGGGATTTCATACTTTTTGTGGATTTACTCACAAAGACAGAGATAGGAAGCTGCGGAACCTTTGTGGCTTAAAAGAAAGTCCCTTTAAATTTTTCAATCCGTAGGTAAGTAAATATGATTTTAATCTAACATTTCATTTTTTGAATATTTACACCAGATTCTTTTAACTTAAATACTTTTAAGGTATCTTTTCCCATATATACATATTATGTTAGTTTAGTACTTAAATTTTGTGTTTTTAAACAATATGTAAATAATAATAATCAAAAACCCTTTTATGTGTTGTTATTCTCATTATTTCACTAAAATGTAAAAGTCCACTTAAATAGAATTTCTGTGATTAGATACATAATCTTTGTTACAATTACAGTTTTGAGGGTAAAAAGAATTAATTATTTTTCTTTTTCCTGTCATAAAGTTGTATCACAGTTAACTCAAGGTATTGTCAAAAAGTTTGTGTGACTTTACTGTTAGTGTTAGGGCCGGCGCACATATGACGGAGCGCAGCGCAAAGCATTTTTCACTGTCAAACTATTATCGTCATTGTCCCTTTAGAAATAATATCCAAAATTAAATACCAGTAATTTATTTCTGAGGAGCATGGAAGCGACCATAAGCGAAAGGTAGCGCGCAGGAGCGCGACCGCGCGCGCACGTTGCGCTACTATGCTCTCGCTGTAATTTGCGCGAATTTCAGCTAGTGTGTAATTCGTTTAGAAAATTTCGCGGGCATGCTCCGCGCTGCGCTCCGTCATATGTGCGCTGGCCCTTATGATGCAATTTTGTAGAATTGATGATTTATCGCGATATATGTAGTGGACTCGTTCCACGATATGCAGAAAAGTCTTAAGACTAAGCATAAACCTAAACAAACCGTTTCTATTACGAAAAATATGCTCTCGGTTTGTCTGGTTTAAATTGAACTTGGACACACTTTACCGAGTCTGTGCATAAAAGATATGAGAGTTGAATCTGGTAACAATAAACATTTCATAATAAATCTATTCGCACTAGGCCAGCGCGGTAGACTGTGGCCTGAACACTCTCATTCTGAGGAAAAACCTGCTCCTAGCAGGAGGACTATAATGGTTTGAAGACCAGATCAAAGAGTAGGACCGTTACAAAGACTATCAAAATTAAACCTCACAGTACAATATCCCGCGGAAATGGACAACGGAAGACAAAAATAAGGCATCCGATGTGGGAAAGAATCAATCTATATCGAAGAAACAACCTTTGGAAGACGTCTTCAAAAGAAACGATGTATATTCGGTACCAAAATAAATATCAGGCTTTTATTTGATTGAGGTTGAAAAGAAATCTTTCGTTGTGGAGTTCAGAGTGTTGGAAATTAACGTACCACACATATCTGTACTGATTTTGGTACTAATTCCGTTTTTTTAATAATATTAATGTAGCAAACAAGCATGCAGTGTCTTTGAGGTAAATGGCCACCGCCGCCTATAGACATCTGCAATTAACTTCACATAATAAAGGTGTTCTATCTGAAGTCTGACGATGATCGCTTCATATAAACGGGAGCCGGCAACCACACCCTTCCATCGAATCGCAACAACTATTTTACGCTGGAAATAGGTGACGCGATTTTGAAGGCACCACACCTTCGCAATCGAACTATATATACCTTAAAAAATTACTGAACCAATAATTACAACAATGAATTTATTAATCATTCCTATAAAAGCTTTTTTATATAACTGGAAGGAATAGCTGCACATTATTACTAAAAGAAATGGATTAATGACATATTTATTACAAAACTAAATAACATTTAATTCATGTTTGGATTTCGCATTTTGTTGTATATTGACTTGCAGATTTTAATATTTCGATTAGATTATATTGCGGACTTTCCTTTAGAGTACATAGATAGTGTAGCAATATTTCTCTTATATGTCGTTAAACGCTAGACATGTGTAAACAACTTGATTTTGGACAATGCGTCATTGCGGGATTAAGGTCGGGCCAGCCAATATTTAGAGGAGTCCCTTTAGGGATATCAACCCATTCCTATAAGCGTATCCTTAGCATAATATGCTCGTAAAAATAAATCGAATCGCTGCGAAAAAGTCCTAAAACTATTGAAATTGGATTACAAGGTTCCCTTTATTATGGGTCATAAGCAGCCAGAATGGAAAATAAGGTTACAAATCTGTGTATGAAAATAATTCTGTTTGTCGTTTTCAAATCTATCCGAAGAACCTCCACTTGAAACCCTAGGGCCTATCATAGATGTACTACCCACGAGAAAGAATAATCTTTAAATAATAATTTTAAGATTTTTTAAATAATCGGTATACAAAGAAATTTCACGGGCATACCAATTTCCTTAAAAATGTTAAATCGCATAATTTATATAATATGATAACAAAGTTTCACCTCAGACGCTGGTTTAATAAATTTTTATATTTGCCGGTGCGCAAACTCATTATAATATTTAATCGCAGTCGCAATTTGGGTCTCGTTACGAGATATTAGACGGGCAAATTCAGATGAGAAAACACAAGGGTGGTGAAGTTTTAGCGTCTTCTAATATAAAAGTTGGACCAGAAGGCGGGGTTAAGTGAAAAAGTAAGGGATGGGATATTTTCCTGAGCGCTGCACTTGAGAACTAAGGTCTTCGTCTTTTAGAAAGTAACTGAGTAGAAAGAAGATTAATGTGAGGAACGCGGATACAGCATTCCGGAATTATACATCTGGATCACTATTATTTGTTTCATTCGACCCATTGATATTGCAAATTCATGTTTGATAAACATCAATCAACGATCAAATATCACCAGTAACTTAATAAAATAATTATAATACTTGTTTATTAAAAGTAACAATATTCACTTAACAATTAATAAATAAATGTTGCATTTGAACAGCGGTACAAACATGTAGGTGAGTACTAATAATGAAATATCCCACTAATTAAAAAACTTACATACATAAAGATCGGATTAAAAATGTTTTTACAAACCTTTGTTATAAGGTGGCTAATTTCTTAATAATGTTTACAGTCATTAAATCTTCTTTATGACCTATTTACGGCATCCTTAACGTCAGCTTCTACTTGGCTTTTTGGGCATTAGAACTGTATTATATTTCTACCCAAAAAATAAATTTGGCTCCACTTAAGTCTACGAGCTAAACCTAAGTCTAAGAACTTTGATTGCTTTTTTTCTTTGAAACTGAAGTAAAATTTAGGAAATCTACCTGATAATAATAAGTGATTACTGCCGCTTGCATTTGCAATCAACCAAATAGGATTGAAGATTCGCTTGTGATCGACTAAGGATACTTTTTCACCCTTGGAAACTAAGTTATCATGCTTCATGGAAGTGTCTTCTTCTTGTATCTCTTGAATTACTTAAAACTAATACAGTGCTTGATACAACTGTTATTCGGCACATTTAAGTACGACGGTGGGGTCAAAAAAGTCTAAAAAATCCTTTGTTAGCATTTATTCTGTCACCTAAGCTTAATAAATTTTAATTAATAATACAGACTGCATACTACTCTCATTATTCACGTTAATCCACAATTCACAAAGCAGCGACAAGGGGCTGGCTTAAAAGATCTCCGTTGAAGCGCCTTGAGAAATTCCGTATACCCCGATTGCGAACTTAAAGCACCTCTCCCTAAATGAGGTATATTACCGAATTCGACACAATCCTACTAGCAAAATCAAGTTTTTATAGCAATATACAAAAATTAATGGATGATTATTTTCAAATGTGTCTTATATTCCTGTGGAATACATTTTTTATGCTATTTGTTGTTTCCTGAATTAAAAATAGCCTATATGATTTTTTTTCTATAATATATTATGGTTTATAGGTTATTCTCACATGGAAGCTTTATCACTATAAAATTACAGCTAAATTTGTTTGGTAGTACCTGTGTGATAGAGCTACGGACATCAAATTTTCTTTTTCAACCTTGGGGTGTCCGAAGTATACCAAATCTTTCCTCCGGGGTATTAACGTATCTGCAGTCAAACTCAGGAAAGATTCTGATCTTATTTGGAGTTTAATTCAGGTGTCTATCTCAGGGTTTTTTTTATACTTTTAACCTAACGATAAGAGCAGTGATAGCCTAATGGTTGAAACTTGCCCTCTCGATCGGGAGGTCCGAGGTTCAAACCAACCAATGATTTATGTGCGTATTAGAAATTAATTATCACTGCTTTTCGGTGAAGGAAAACATCGTGAGGAAACCTACACACCCGAGAGTTCTTAAAAAAAAAAAAGAAAAAGTTCTCGGAGGTGTGTGAAGTCCACCAATTCGCACTTGGCCAGCGCGGTGGACTGTGGCCTAAACTCTCTCAATCTGTGAGAAGACCCGTGCCCAGCAGTGGGCCAATAATGGGTTGATGCGAACCTAACGATAAGGCAGACGGGCTAACTGATGGAAAGTAGTGTGGACATTCGCAACCCCAGAGGAGTCGCCATTGCGTCGCCGGCTTTGTAGGAGAGGTCTTTTCGCACCTTTCTTGAAGAACCCCATGTCATAGCGCTCCAGGAATACCTCAGGAGGAAGCGCATTCCACAACTTGCACGTCCGTGGCAAAAACGAGCGTGCAAAGGCAGACTCCATGCCTATCGGAGGATAGACTGGAGTCTACCCTAAGTTATAAGAAGAAGCAGTTAATTTAGAAATCATTTATCGACCAAAATAATGCGCGGCCCACCCTGACCCACAGGATATAAGAAGATAAAACAAATAACTTCCTTCATTCAAATGAGTATTGGCAATATGATTATTATGACGGGATTTTCCATCGTCACTCGAATGTCAAGTATTATAGGATTTGAATGAAACGCGGTTTGCATTTTAGATAAGGATGAATAAGTCAAAATCGCTGTCCTTAAAAATATCGTGCTGTTGTACATCGTTACGCGACAGAGAAAGAGGAGTTGATTTTTAATAATAACGTGTATTTATATATAAGTTATAATTTAATTATGACAATTATTTTTAATGTGTTAGGATTAACAAGTTTAAAAATAATTATGATAAACGGATGTTCATTATGTTGATTGTTCGCTGGTAATTCCCGTTATGTAACTTTTTTTTATTACTAGTATCTAACTTCATAAGTGTTCCAGCCAAGTTGATACTTATTTGAAGATTTTTATAACATAAAATGTGCTACAAAAGTTTAGATTAAAATAAAATAATTGTAGGTTATTAAACATATAAAAAACATATACTATCAAATATTACATCAAATTAGCGCAAATATTATATCTCACTATGGAGTGCTTGTGTAAGGATCGAGCGATTGAAGATTAAGGTCTAATCCACCTCGCTAGTCAGAGTTTGGTAAACTATTGAACTGCACACACATAGAGTAGGTAAGGATAATTCGCAAGCTCGCGATTGCACTATGTAGCAGGAAACATAGAAGTAATTTATTTACTTACCCATTTAATAAATAAGGTACGTCTTGGTCTAATATAAGAAGTCTCCATGACAAAGAACGTCCATAAGTTGTATGGACAAACTACAATTACAATGAACTGCAAGACGTTGAAATAGCGCAGGTGTGAATTCGCCTTTACCGTCATAATGACCGAAACACTTAGCGGAGGCAAAAGAAATTCACAGACTCGGTCGAGTCTGACACCAAATTTCAAAGTCAGACAAGCCGAGTATGTCTTTACTGTAATAGGAGCAGTTATTTGTAGGTTATGAAATTTTATTACTTACACACAGCGTATTATCCTCAAATAATATTTTATAATAGTAGATTATAATTCATATATGTGATATCAATTAATTACAATTGACTTTGTAATGAATTACATTTGAAATTAATAAAATTCGATAGCACAAACCATAGTGCCCCCAATTCTTAGACTTTTCGCTTTCGCGCGATGAAAACCTGACATCCAGTGAACGTCAAAGTCGTTTACACATCGCTTGACATTTAGTGAATCTCAAACCATTACATTTACTACCAAAAAGATTTTTTCATAGGTAAACATTATATAAATTAATAAACGTAATGAAGTTATGAATTATAATAATTCAAATGGTGACGAATTAGAAGAATTTATACTCGTATCAAAGGAAGAGATGTGCGTAGGAACTTGAATGGAATATGTTGGAACTTTTTTTATTAAGTACATCGTTTAATTGAATGCGTAGTATGATAGATACCATAGTAGGAAAGTATACGAAGAGACGAAGCGAAAGCGTGCTTTACTTTAATAGTTTTTTACTTTTACAGTTTGTGCTTGCTCATATCGTACTATTTGGTTTTTGTAGTCCAGTTTGATAAGAATGAGCTTTCTAGTCTTGCCTTATTGACAAAGGTGTTTATCGCTATGCATATTTTATTTCTCTTCAGTTATTTTGTCATCATTTTAGAATCAAAACAGCTATTACAATTTTACGTTTATCGTTGCAAGTAGACATAATAATAATAAAAAATGTCTGGATTACTAAAAAATAAAAATGGCAACGTATATTAAAACACTGATTGTATTTTGAGCGAAGTAGCATAAACTGTAGCTATTTAGTAATTAATTAACCCAACAAGCAAATATCATTTGTACCTATCATAAAAAAAAATAGACAAATTAATTGCTTAGCGAGGGATAAGCAATTAATTTGTCAAAAAGATTTGTTGTAGGTATTCATTTTTTGATTCACTATGCCGGGCACTAAGAGCATGACTACTGAATATAAAGCCGGGCGGTCAAAAGATTATAAGTATATAAACTTATTCGCAAATTCTCTAAATGCTGATTTGAAGGGTGTACTACAAATGAAAGCCATTCAAGAATATCTTTATTTAATATGAAATTATTCTGAAAAAGATTATTATTTATGTTGAACTCCCAAGTTACTAGTAAAATTGCGAGTTCCTGCTTCTTCTATGGTTGTCTTCATGCTGTAGGTATATTTTATTTATGCTGTATATTATTTTCATACTACATGTTGCCTGACGGAAGGTTGACATAACGGAGATGAACATATTGCCAATTAGACCTCATCCAGCAGAGCAAACAATCAATTCTTATTTTAAATAATATGATATTATATGAAAATATAGATTACTAGCTGACTGGCAAACTGCGTTTCGCCAGAGAATGGTCAGATTTTAAAATGAATACAAAATTGTCAAGCTTATTTTTGTTTTCAGATAAATCCAGACACTAATACCATTACTAACATTTATATTTTATGGTATGGTATTTAAGTTCAAATTGACTTTAAGCATAATTATAAATCTTTAAACTTGAAACTAAAAATATTGTCGTTAATAACCAATTTTCTCTCGTCTATGCATTTCACTTTTTAATTAACGGATCTAATAGTCTTATCGCAGTTATAAACCCATCATTTAGAATATAACTACCTATTCAAGGATACTTGTTTTGTTCTTAACATCAATCTGCAATCTAAAATACAAAGTTAAATAATAATAAAGTATCCTTTTTTTAAGTAGTGAAGTTATTCTAACACTTATTATTCTTCACCTGTAAAAATAAAACAGTAATATGTAATGAATTCAACTTTTTTCATGGGCCAATAAATCCCACTCATTTGAATCAAGATTCAATTCCCACACAACGCTACAAGGTATGTTATTACTTTCATCATTTAATAGAATTCTTTTAATATAGCTGGGGATTAAAAAAAAAATAACTATTATCACATCTGGTAAATATGCAATGAGAAGAATTATATGGAACTCGCTTTGATTTGGTAACATTATTTGTGTATAATTGTGGGGCAAGTGCTGCATGCAGAATTAGGAATATCTGGCATGCTTAGTAAAATTGTGTGTTCATACTGTATGTTGTCATCATTCTGTACATTTTCTTTGTGCTGCATGTTCTCCAAATGTTGACTAGATTCTAAGTATGTTGACATAACATTCAACCAGACTTCACCCAGCAGGAATGGCAAACATACTTGGTTCTTATAACCTAAAACATTTTTATGAGAGATTAATAGCCGATGTCCATTAGAGGCAGTGGCCACTTACCACTGGACTTTTTACTGCTCGTTTTATACTTTAATAGTTATTGTAAAAAATAATATAAATACTAAATCTGGCGATTCAAATTAACTGTTAGCAGAAATATTGCAGTAGAAGTTAAATTCAATCATAGTGGATTCTCAGATACAATAATATGATACCTCATTTTCCTCCTTCCTGGTACAATTAGGGCATACCATGAGGTGGCCCATTAAATATTTGTTGCCAGTTCCTCTTATTAGCAAAAAAAATGTGTGACAAATATCCATCTCTTAGGTACTGAAATATTTAATGAAATATTAATTTAGAATCTATTAAAATCACAACAAATTGTATTTTATGTTTCCATAGTGACAATCACTATCATATTTAAAAGGTTCAGGTGTTACACAATCCGAGTTCCTGGCGAAGAGCCGCCACAGTGTTTTCATGCGGGCTAGACAGTTGTTTGGAGTCACTAATTGCTGGGCCGAGATGGGTCATCATTAGCACTGGATGGCTCGCACAACCAGGTGGCGAAGCTTGATGCTATCCCTAGTGCGCCGGTACCTGCCTCTTCGTTGCAGACAGCTCCAAGCGCTAGTAAAGCCCACGATGGAAAAGAAGTTACTCACACCAAACGTCTCCAAAAATATAAGTGATATGGCTGTTATGTGACTTCCTTCTGTGTTTTCTGTCTCATAAATATTACATTCTTTTTTCCTCAGACTTTATCACCAGTAGGTATCTTTTGTAGTTTTTATGTCATATAGTGCTATTATTTTCAGTTCCTGTCCAGTCAAGAATCTTTATGTTGTATTTCTTTACTTGTGTTGTAAGCGCGGTAGTTTACATGTCTTCGATATCAATGTTTATTTAAACAAAGAAAACAATAATTTACAATTTTGTACGTTTTATTTTTTTAAACTAACATCTGTCAAATTAACTTTAGAACGATCTATGGATTCCTACGTTTTGGCCCATTTGACAATCAGTAATATGTTGTATAAAAACCTATATGTAGTAATTCATATACTTAATATGCCCATAATTACTAATAATTTTTGTGTAAAGTTTGTTTGTGTAAATTTAATATAAATGATTTCTTTCTATACTGTTGGTAGGTAGGAGTTATATTAAGTCGATTATTTATTATATACTAGCTGTACCCGCGGCTTCGCCCGCGTAAAAATGAGTGTATCGCAAAGTTTTTCCCGCAAAAATCTCGACCCCGTTGAAATTATATGATAAAAAGTAGTCTATAATTATGTTATTCCACAACCTTTTCTATAGTGCAAGTCCTATCCAAATGAGTTTAGCCGCTCAGGCGATTACCCGGACATACAAAGAGTAAAGAAACGAATTTAGAGTATGTATTTGTGGTTATGATCATAATTGTTATGTTAAATTTTTTTAAAAATTAGACAAATTAGAATTTTAAAATTAGACGATTGTGAACCGCCTTTCTTTGAATTAATTAACAATCTTAGTGGTCACACAATACCAAGAAGCACCTTGTAAACCAAATCCTGCTCCACATTTAAACCAAAACGCATCGATTACAAAGATTGATTTTAACTTTTCCGCAGTATGTTTAAAAAATTTCAGGGTTATGCTGCAGGGTGAAGTGCAATGTTTGTACTGGTCTAGTACAAAAAAACGCTATTCTTACAAACTTATTTAACATTCGTGTCCTACTCAACACTGGACACTATCAAGTGGTCAGATTACTCTAATAATGCACACGCATCGGCGGCCGGCATGTATTAGCATGCGCGAGCGAGACGGTTACCTACCCCTGCCGAGAGACACATCTTTATTATTTTAAATCTCTAATATCTTTAAAAGTATTTATTTGATGCATATAGTGTAAAAGCTAACGAATGCATTTATTTATATAAGGATTAATACCGAACAGAAGAAAACACACTCGAAATTATTAACGTAATATTTTTAGTTGAAATATGGAACATAAAAAAAATATTGTGACTTAACCATAAGTTATAGAGATATACTATCGCGGATTGATTTTATATTTAAGGTAGCAATCCAGTGTTTCGTAGCCCTTGACGCAATTATTAGTATTCAACATCAACATTTAATTTATCGATAGACTTCGTAGTTGTTTTGTAAATAACGCCACCTATCGCATTCAATGTAATTGGACATAGTAGTTCAACATAGATCAGGATAGATGGCGCAAGTATACCTAATATTTAACTCATCGGTAATTCCTCGTAATTTTATATTGTGGGTAAATTAAATCAAATTTATTTGTATGATAATTAATTGTTATCGATTTATAGGTATCTATTATTTCATAATGAACTAAGGATCAGGATGACATCAGGGCAAAATGGCTAATATGGCGACAAACAAAAGTCGCGATATACCGAGTTTTACAGATATATGTTGTCGACTCAAAATCAATATTTTTTAATGTTTTATTATTGAGATAAGTTTTCAATCAAGTCTATCTTGCCCCTTGACGGAATTTTATTATCGTACCCTTTGAAGGAAGTTATATAATTTGATATCTCTAATGACTTTAAACGTATTTATTTGATGCATACAGTGTAAAAAACAATTTTGATCTTTATTAAAATTACGAAACTAACGAATGCATTTATTTACATAAGGAAGAATTACAAGAAGTCCACCAATTCGCAAATAGCCAGCGTGGTGGACTATGACCTAAAACTCTCTCATTCTGAGAAAAGACCCGTGCCCAGCAGTGGGACAATAATGGGTTGACGACGACCTAAGGATTAATACTGAACAAAAGACAACAGACTCGAAAATAACGTATTATTTTTAGTTAAAATGTGGAACATAAAAATAATTATTGTGAGTTAACCATAAGAGATATAAATATGCTATCGTGGATTTATTTTATAATCAAGTGTGCAAACCAGTGTTTCTTAGCCCTTGACGGAATTATTAGTAATTCAACATCAACATTTAATTTATCGATATTACTTCGAAGTTGTATTGTAGATAACGCCATCTATCAAATGTTCATTCAACATAATTCAACAGAACAGTGATAGCGCAAGTATACCTAATATTTAACTCATCGGGAATTCCTCGTAATTATAATCGTATCTTTCGCATTATAAATACATTTTCATATTATAAACCCATATTATGGGTAAATTAAATCAAATTTATCACATCTATTTGAATAATAATTAATTGTTACCAATTTATATGTATTATTTCTGAACGAACTCACGATGACGTCCAGGCGAAAGGGCCAATATGGCGATTGTCATTTGCATTGGAATTTAACAAAATTCGCGACATACCGAGTTTTACGGATATATGTTGTCGATTCAAAATCAATATTTTTTAATGTTTAATTGTTCACATAAGTTTTTAATCAAATCTATCATACCCCTTGACGGAATTATTAGTACACCTCTATGTCAAAAGCCAATATGGAGATTGTCATTTGCATTGGAATATAACAAAATTCACGACATACCGAGTTTTACGAATATATGTTGTCGACTCAAAATCAATATTTTTTAATGTTTTATTATTCACATAAGTTTTTAATCAAATCTATGATACCCCTTGACGTAAATAATAGTACAGCTCTTAGTCAAAAACGAACTACCATA
This sequence comes from Spicauda simplicius, assembly GCA_949699795.1. Classification (NCBI taxonomy): domain Eukaryota; kingdom Metazoa; phylum Arthropoda; class Insecta; order Lepidoptera; family Hesperiidae; genus Spicauda; species Spicauda simplicius. Next base: position 7,906,230 of record OX453056.1, read on the forward strand.
CAAACATTTATGCTCGATTTTAACATTTTCAACCCATTTTTTGAAATAAAAAGTAGCCTATAATGGATCCCAAGGTCACCACTATCTGTGTACACAATTTTATAAAAATCGGTTCAGTAGTTTTGCCGTGAAAGAGTAACAGACAGACAGACAGACAGAGTTACTTTCGCATTTATAATATTAGTAGGGAAGTAGGGAAGTAGGGATATTTTGGTAATTTATTCATATATACTTTAAAATCTAAGTTCAGACAAGCCTTCTCGAATAGTGCTAATCGCGATGAAATTGGGCAAAGTTATGAGAGGTATTACATATTTATATATATAAGTACATACAGACATAAACACAACATCATAAAAAAATCATAGGAGAACCTTCCTCGGACGTCTAAACATCGAAATTCGATTGGAAACTCGATTTATGTAAAACGGGGTAAAACCAATAACTTCCTGACTATCCACAATTTTTAATTATCTTATCAACAAGTCAAAAAATCTTTACAAAAAGATGTAAAATCCTATCAAAAACAGTTTCACTGTAAAAATAGCACCAAATTCAAAGTCATAAAATTGTTGAAAAACAATCAAAAATTTTACAAAAAGTTATGAAATACAAGCACAAAATACCCAAGTTATGATTTTTTGATAATTTAATATTGAAAAAGTTTTGTTGCAACCTGAAAACTTAACAAAAATCGAATTTGGTGTGCGTCCTTGAGAACTTCATTTTTTTAGGATCCATTCATAATACTTTAATGGTAAGGTAAAATACACTGTAACTGTTTAGGAACTAGTACCTACCTACTCACTCCATGTATTTGTATTTATGCATTTGTGAATATAGATATACAAATACATGGAGTGAGCAGATGCGGATTCCTGGGCAGTAACTGAGCAGTATAACTTACTTATGTATAATTATCACGTCAATATTACATAATAGGTAGTATCGAAAACTGAATGGATACGATTTGAGTTAGATGAAGCTGAAAATATGTTGGAATAAATTTTTCTGTGTTCAGTATGTTCTACTTGTAAGAATGCAGCGTATCTACTGACTCAGATGAAAATTATCTCGCACTTCTCACGAAGATAAATAAAATGAAAGTAAAGGAATAAGAACGGTATTGAGAAATTACTTGCAATACATCCAAGCAAATTTGCGGTACTGAAGGACGCACGCCAAGTTCGATTTTTGTTAAGTTTTAAGGTTGCAACAAAACTTTTTCAATATTAAATTATCAAAAAATCATAACTTGGGTATTTTGTGCTTGTATTTCATAACTTTTTGTAAAATTTTTGATTGTTTTTCAACAATTTTATGACTTTGAATTTGGTGCTATTTTTACAGTGAAACTGTTTTTGATAGGATAATTTTTACCGCAACCTCTTCGCACTCTGAATGACGAATAGCCCGTGAATTAAGTATTTGTAGTAGCCCTATCTTTTTTCACTTTGAAATTATAACTTAACTTTTTAGGTGCACTTATATTTTCTACATACTTCTTTTTACGTAACTTTCAGTTAGATCCTTGTAACAATCTCGATGCATTATAAAAACACAAGTTGTGTTTTCGCATAAAATCATTTTGTTAATAAAATACTGCATGTACATACCGCACCTCCATCCAATCTTTACACAAACACCCGAAGAGGGTAGCAAACATGAACTGCGAAATTGTGATTAGTAGATGTCATGGCAGTCGCGACTCTTAGTAAAGAGAAAAATAGCGTTTATTTTTTTTTGCTAGATTAATACCACCAAATAGTGTTGGTATTACAATGGAAGACACTACTGCCTATTTTCCACATTTTGTACCTTAGTCATCTTAAGAGAATATTTTTTCACTTACAAAATTATAACTTAACTTTTTAGGTGCATTTATATTTTCTACATACATACTTATTTTACGTAACTTTCACAGACAGTTAGACATTTGTAGCAAACTCAATGCATTATAACAAAAACAACTTATGAATCGCATAAAATCATTTTGTTAATAAAATACTGCTAATATTTGTTGTAAGCAACATTCGCGTGAATGTTGCTCTCGGACAATACAGCACATTCATATTACTTAGGTGAATAATTTTTTTTCGTTTAATTACCGTCCAATTTCAACCACTGCGACGGACGACTAGTAGGTGTTAATAGCTAAATGGAATTATCACGACGTCGCGCGGAAATGTGGTGCATTTTATACTCTAATCAGATTAATGTCTGTCCCCGTGAGGGAACACTCAAGCACTCAAGTGGAGAGGGAAGTAATTTACTGGTACCTTCATATCATTGCATAAGCAAGTTCAGTGGTTTAAAATATGACCTCAAACGCTGAGTATACCGAATACGAATCCCAGATACATTTCTAATTTTGTTTGGTATATGTTGTCGTCAAATTATTGTCGCACTGCTGGGCCCGGGTCTTCCCTTAGAATGAGAAAACTTTAGATAGTTCACGGTGCTACCCAACTGCAAATTGGTACTCTTAACACATTAAAGAGAAGTTTTTTTAAATGACGTTCGAGTGCTCAAGTTTCTTTACGATTTTTACTTGATGATTAATTGCTAATACGTAAATGGTTTTTAGGAAAACAGCGAGATTCGAACTTTGGACCGTCGATTGATAGTTCGTAATAAGTTTGTAATGTGAATTAGATATTATTTGGACAGTACCGCAAATCATCACGAACAGACCAAACTACCTAAAAGTTTAAAAAATAACTTAGATTGCTATTTATTATATTAAAGTTTAAAAAAATATCCAAACGAACCTCAAAAAAATTAAAATAAATATTCGTACCAAACATATTAATACCGAATTATACCAAAATTTCGTAATGAAATTTAAAGTGAGCGGTAATTTACTCGTATCTTCGTTTGTGGAGCCTTCGTATGACATGCGGTTACTAGGCTGATAACCGCCTTGACAGATAAGGGGCTTAGAGAGATACAAGCGGCTATTGTTAGTGGGTTTAGTCCGCAGATATGTACCAAGTATTTTAATAAAATGTTCTTTCAGAATCTCTGGATCATATTTATGAGACCTCACAGAGAACTGAGAATTAATAATTTTGATTAAATTACTGAATTCAATTGAATCATTGAGGAAGTTAGTTGAACTGCGCCGTTTAGTAAATGGATTAGGCTGTTCATTGAACGGCTTTTTAAACGACTTGGCTGCGACATTGATGTTACGTAAAATGATACCTCAAATTAGGCGTTATTATCTATAGTAGTCACCCAACGCAACGGTCGAAATTTGACCGTAATTTAAATTTAACGTTTATTAGGCAAGATCGTGGTTAAACTTTTTCCAGTTACACCTTAGATAATTCTCTTTCTTCTCTCATACATATCAACTGATTACACTAATAATCTATTCAAATACTATTCGTATGTAATAACAGAGTATTAACATATTTCGTGTTTAAGGAATGTATCTAAGTACTTATCAGTTTAATAAAAATTTCTAGCAATTGTTTGTCCGATTAGTATATACAGACAAAACCATTGTTTCTTATGGATACTGATTTAGTTTCAGATTCTTAAAGTTTGTAATTTTAACCCAATTTTTATAAATAGTAAATGGAAATATAATATTATTGTAGTATAGAAGCCTGATCAATCAGAAGGGTTATAAGGAGAAAGTCAAACGTGGGCGGGACGCTAGCAACAAGAAAATTAATGGAACGAACTAAAAAATACAATGCTACAAAGATATGTACATAAAATTATTACTTTTGGCTCAGATAACAAAATGAGAATATTAAGATCTTGACTTTACCCGAGGCCATTACATATGGGCGTATTCTCTAAACGTAAACATAATAACCTTTTGGTTAGTCAAGAAGCGAGATTGCAAATCATAAAGAGTACAGAATTTTATGAATGTTGGTTCAATGTAGGCGAAACGCTTTTATACCGAGTGCTTTGTATGCCGGAACGATATTAAGTTATACAGTCACTAGCGGGATATCAAATATTTTTCGCGATCCGAGGTTAAAATGAGCGTTCGAATACATAAATTCTCGATCAAACGTGCAGACTCAATTCGATTTAAATTGCGAAATGACGTAACGAGTTCTCCCCTCGCATACTCGTAGTACCGTAAGTTAAATGGATTGCTCTCTATTGCCTTTAGCAAAAAAGATCAATTCCAGCCCATAACTGTGCCTATATGTGTCATTTTGAGGAAATGTAATGTGGATTTGTAATGTAGGCGTAAATCAAGCTTGAATTTTGCCAATAGGTTTTTTTCTTTTTATCAGACTGAAGTAGCAAACGAGAATGTCGTCCACCTGATGGTAAGTGGTCACTGCCGCCCATGGACATATATAATCAACTTCATACAAAACATGGGTCCCATCTGAAGTCAATCACAGATGCGTTACTACTCCCGAGGACTATGGTCGTCGCTTCATATAAAAGTGTGCCGGCAGCCACACCCTTCCATTGAAACGCAAGAAATGCTTCACGCTAGAAATAGGTGTGGCGGTGGTACTTTCCCGGTCGAACTATACTGGTTCTACCACCTTCGGAAGCAAAAAATATATTTAGATTGCATTTTACAGAAAAGATCAATTTCCATATTTATTATGTGCTATTTAGAGTTAGTGTCAATCGGTTTTTATACAGCCATATCATATTTTAAACCAGTTGCGGAAACACGGTTAAGCAGTTTCAAAGTAAACTCAACAATTTATAGCAAATACTTAATTCCATCAATCATCTTTGAAGTCTATTGCTGGACATAGGCCTCCCCTAAATGACGCCACTCCCACCGGTCCTGTGCTTTCTGAATCCAACAGTTTCCCGCCGTCTTCTTCAGATCATCGGTCCATCTAATGGGAAGGGGGGCGACTTGTGCTCCTTTTTCCTAAACGTGGCCGCCACTCGAAGACCTTCCTTCCCTTATCATTCCTACGAGCGATGTGGCCGGCCCATTGCCACTTCAGCTTGCTAATTTTGAGAGCTATTTCGGTAAGCTTTGTAGCTTTTATATTTTATTATAATTGTGAATTTTAACGCAGTACCTTAATGCAAGACACCAATATTATCAGAACGATAATACACTTTAAACGCTTTACCTTTATCTAGAATTCTAGACTTCTGAAAGGATTTCATTTTAGCATCAAATTTTTCATTTTATCTGGCGATATTAGTGAAGATTGAATGACTAGATTTAGATGGTCTAAGTGAAATATTACACTGAAATGAAGCGCGACGATAAATCGAAGAAATCAATTGAACGGATGTATTACCATTTGAATAATCGGTTCCATTTATATGTTCAAGATTATCTACCTCAAATTGGAATTGCTTGAATGCTATAATTTGAATTCTTTGCAATTTCGTAGTATACTTACTGTCTTGTTAGCAGGATTTGTTATCCTTTGTGTTAACACTGCAATTACGAAATGTATTTAAAGAATAGCTAATATTAAAATTTAAGCTATGCAAGGTGATAGAAAGTATATGGTTCGCCCTGAAAGGACCCACCGCCATACTTATGCGTGAAGCGATAAAAAGTAAATGCAACTGTAATTGACTTCAGATAAAACCTTCACTACATAGTATAAAACAAAGTCGCTTCGCACTGTCTGTCCCAATGTATGCTTAGATCTTTAAAACTACGTTTCGGAATAGAATGCAGTTTTTTTATAAATTCGTGGCCTAAACTCTCTTATTCTGAGAGAAGACCCGTGCCCAGTAGTGGGCCAATGAGAGAGAGATAGAGTGATTCAAAAAGAAGATCTTTATATATAAAACATGCATAATGTAGTGGAGAACACTGTTAATTTTAGATTTTTGACTTTTATATGGAACGAAGTTCACCGGGTCCGCTTGTTCTATATAAATTAACTTACAAATGACCATCCGCGGCTGTTACCACTTGACATCAGAAGGACTACTCATTTACTTCCGTATTATAAAAGGCTTCATGCTACTACAACGATATTTAGGGCATTTAGGTGTCAAATATAGGAGACAAATTTCCAACAAGACCCATTTTTGTTAAAAGCTTTCTCTTCTAATAACCTCACTTAAACGGGCACATACATAACGGATGATCTGTGCGACCCGCCATATCTCACTTGGACAAATACCTCATCTGTCACCGTTTTAGGATTTCATGATCGATTTCAAACGCTTACCCTTAAGTGCCACTCACACAATTACAAAATTTTGCCAAAGCAAGGGACAGTTGGTGATCCATCAAAGTGGTATATCAACTCGCAAATTCCCATAGCGGAGAGAACGATCCGGAAACTCAATTTCACGACAAACTTAGAATTTATCGGGAATTTTGCTCCAAGTATTTTTATTTTTCCTCGAAATGGATATAAAAAGTGATTGAAGATGGTAGCCACCTTTGATTCCGATTCCAGAGGAGCTACCAGAGTTATTTTTGTCTCAAAATGGCAGTATTAAGCGCCACTGTACTTTCGTTTGAAAGTTATGATACGTAAGACTTTCTTATATGAGAGTTTCCAAATTAGTCTTCAGAGGTAAAAACTCAACTATTACCAACCTCAGGGACCCAATCTTATTTGGTGTTGTGTGGTTAGGGAATTGTAAGTAGTTCATGGTTAAGTAGACTACAAGATCAGTACTACTCACTATTAAAAAGTTTGCGCGCATTTTTTTCTAATTATTTTTTTATGTTATAATTTAATAATTAATATTATATTTTAAGTGTAAAGCTAAGGCGAGTTTTATCTTACAAAATTACGCAGCTAAAATCCATAACAATATAATTATACTCCGAAAAATGTTAGACAATCAACCAGCAATGATAGTTTGGAGTAATTGAATAAACAAGTCGATAATTCAAAGTTTGACGATTGCCCCCACACCGGGACAGCGAGCGTAGAGCAAACAGTTCCGATTGATCTAAGGCGTGGGAACACTGTCGAATTAAATTAATGGGAAACTTGTATAATTATGAACGTATTCCTTTTCTGTTTGCATAACCCGTTACGAAATTAATTGCTAGGACTGAGATACCTCATGATAGAGGGCGCGTTTAGCCTGGCTTGTTTAGATTGTAGTACAATTTTAAGGAACGTCACTCCCTTGGGTGACGACTCCTTAGTCGGATGAGTGAGCCCTAGTAGATAAATTGAAAGTACATTATTGATTAGTCCATAATGTTAAGCAACTTTTGCTTGAGGTTGAGAATTGGATAACTGTACGTTGAAAATGCTCTTCCGTACATATAAGAGCACGTTCATTTATCGATATTGCTTAAACTTCAGCTTGCTAATTTTGAGAGCAATGTCGGTAAGCTTTGTTCGTCTACGGAATTCATCGTTGCGATTCATAGCACGCTGAGCGACCCTGAAGTGGCAATGAGCCGGCCACACGGGGAAAGAAGGTCCACGAGTGGCGACTACATTTAGGCAAAAAGAGCACAAGTCGCCCCCCCCCCCCATCAGTTGGACCGATAACCTGAAGAGTATAGCGGGAAACCGTTGGATTCAGAAGGCACAGCACTGGTTGGAGTGGTGTAATTTAGGGGAGGCCTATGTCCAGCAGTGGATATCAAAGGGCTGATGGCTGGATGGCTTAAACTTCAGCTTGATAAAATTCATCACAAGCGATCAATTAACACATATTTAAAGCCATTCATACTACCATATAATCAGGTTGCATATGCAGATTTTTATTATAAACTTATTTCTTTCACCCTTAAGTCGTTGGCAGTTTGAATCTCGTAACACACTTTTGAATTATGTTTGTCTTTGTACTGTTGTTTCACTGACAATCTTAGACATTGCCTGTAAAAGGAATCTGTAACCTTATTGGATTCAATACAATGTATACGCGTTTCATACAACTAAATCATTTCACTTATAGGTTGACTATCTATCGTTACTTATATCACTCTTACAAACAGAATACAAATGTCACGTTTAAATATATTATTTGCCATTCAACCCTGAAAAGTGCCACGTTGATAGGGAAAGAACTGTTTACCTTGACGTGAGCGAAAGCTGACACACAGATTCCCTTATTCAAATCAAATGGGACAAACGCTGGGACACAAGCGTCGAAACTAGGGCATGGCGTGAACAGGAAAAGTTCTTTAAACAAACATTCTCAGTTACTGCATACGATACCTGTACATAAATCCTATTATTAAGTAATACGCTATACGCTTTCTACACTCATAGCCCCACACTAGGATTTTCTCCTGTGTCGTGGGTACCATGGACACACACAAGACGAATACACAAACACCCAGACCCAGAACATCTATCTAAACTCATCATTCAGATACCTGTCTGGTCGGGAATCGAACCCGGGACCCATTGCGCGCCAAACCGGTGTGGTAACCGCTCCGCCACGCGGTAATATTATAAATGTGGGTTAATAGAAACTAAGTGTATCAAAATACGCTATAGTCAAGGAGTTTTTCAAAGCACGTTCAAAAAACGTTACGTAGGTAAAATAGTACTTTCAGTACTCATGTGTTTTATTCTCTTTCAGTATAAAATAATATTTCTATTGCATCTGTAGTTTATCAAAGAAATGAGCCGGAATAAGGCAAGTAGAAATAAAACAAATAGCCCTTTCTTCCAAGCAACAAGTTGGATACAATGTATCCCTTAAAAACTGCTGATATCATAAAGCGAAATTACTTTCATACCATTGGCGCACGTATAAAAAGGTAGTAAATGTTCTAGATTTATTAACATTTGTTTTAAGAACTGGTGTTTTAGTGTTGTTTTTTTATCAAATCGAAACAGCGACATGTCTTCCCTTATCGATCACGAAATTTGTAAAAAATGCAAAGAAACGGGCAGCAGCGTCTTTCGGAGTATTATCAACACCTATTGCGGTTGCCAACACGTAAGTCCTCATTATGCGCGCAACCTACGGATGGATGGATAAATCCAATGCTCAATACTTTTATTTTTTATTCGTCAACCCATTAATGTCCCACTGCTGGGCACGGGTCTTCTCTCAGAATGAGAGAGTATTAGGCCATAGTCCACCGCGCTGGCCATTTGCGGGTTGATGGACTTTACACACCTCCGAGATTTTTTTTAAGATCTCTCGGGTGTGTAGGTTTCCTCACGATGTTTTTCTTTACCGAAAAGCAGTGATAATTAATTTCTAATACGCACGTCATTTTAAAAAAATCAGTGGTGTGTGCCTGGGTTTGAACCTCGGACCTCCCGATCGAGAGGGCAAGTTTGAACCATTTGGCTATCACTGCTCTAACGCTCAATATATTTCAATGAAATTCGGTTTGTATGATGATTCCAAACTGAAATACATATTACTTGTGGCACGCAAACATCTGGTCGGTTTTTATTTATATAGTTAAATAATATCACACTATAAAAGTCATTTTAATAGTGAAGCCTGCTACCATATCATCAAAATCTGGTTACCTAACGCTACTTAATGGTCAGCGTTTACGAGCAACCAGTTACTCTTTACTCCAAGCGCTGATTAAGTAGCCAATCTAATGCCAAGGGACGAGCTCCTTAACGACTGTCATCCTAGACATAAACCGATTTTATGACGGGTGGGCTCCATATTTATGAACCTTTTTTTTCAAACGCCCCCCCACCAATTAAAGTTATGTTCGTTATGTATATTTCGATTATCTTATTAGGCACTGAGAGCACGTTATCTATAAGTATATTTCATGCATAATGTGTTTTTTTTATTTTATTTTATTTATTCATGAAATCCAGATAAGTCCTACAGATAAATGCTATAAGTGCTACATATAAGTCACGTATTTACATATTATGATAAGCTTAGCAGATTTGTAAATTACGGATGTTATATTGCATTTTTAAGTCTTACAGTGTCAAATTTTGATTGTGTTTTTAATAATCCGATTAAGAAAAAATAGCCTAAAGCCATTCTTGCTAAATTTGCAACCATATTCAAAAAAGATTTATTCAAATTTGACCGGTGCTTACGGAGATTAAAGTTCAAACGCGCGTTCAAAAAACATCTTCTTCCGCTTTATAATATTAGTATAGATTATGCCTTAGTTTACGTTTTAAAGCATTTGAAGTTTTTCAACTTAAAATGTTGTTCAATGAGGATATCAGTTTGCAGTTTTTTCCTTTAATGTCGAACACACACTATAAGTATCTTAAGGAATATACTTTTAAAGTTTTTCGTTATTTTGTTTTTTATAAGATGCAAGTAACAAAAGAGCATGCTATATGACGTCATGCCGTCTAGCTGATAGTGATTACTACCGCCTTTGGACATCTTTAATTAACTTTATATAAAATATGTAGGTATTCTTTATAAAATAATTCAGAGATGGGTTGCTATTCCCGAGAGCTAAGATAGTCGCCTCGTATAAAAGTGCTGTTGGTTATATACCCTCAATAAACCTTAGGACACCTTGTAAAGATTCATAAATATTTCCTGACGAAGGAATATAAACGTCACCCCACGTCGTTATAACCGTTCCCTGAATAAAGTCTTTGTGACCCGTTTATTGTACAGCTGAATGGGAGACCCCGGGAGTTTTTCGACCAATTTTTTATTAAGGACACCAGATAACGCTCTCTTCATCAACTTGATGGGTGACACGGCTTTGTCGTGCCCTAACACGCTTTTAATTTGGTAATGCTATGTCAAGATGTAGTCTTTGTTAAAGTTTTGCTGAAAATAAAGACAAATAAATAAATAGGTATCTAGCGCTTTTTACGCTTATTGCCCCACACTAGGATTTTTACCAGTGTCCTATGTGCCATAGAAAGACAAAGATAAAACATAAGCGCTCAAATCCAGAACAGATTTTTTTATATTGTCATTCAGATATCTGTCAGGTCGGGTATTGAACCTAGAACCCACTACGTGTTAGACCGTTTTAAAGACTACTCCGCCACGCGGACCATTCATACAAAAGATATAAGATAAGATGGTTTGGCAGATTTTTTTATTTTATGAAAATGAATTTTTGAATGAGCATGCAGTCCACCGTAAGTAGCCACTTTCATGCCATTCCATGGACATTAGATTTAACTTTAAATAATTCAACTTTTAAATAATGAAAATTGATGAATATTGCAAGAAATTTTATATATGTATACTAACACACTTGACTGCATTTACTAACGAATTAGGCATTCCTGTAATGTTAGTGAATATAATTTTTTAAATATTTTTTTTCCTTCAACCCCATATAAGATATTTGAAATTGGACATTGGTTGGTTAGTGATTCTACTTGAGATTAGCCACAGGGGCCTACTCCTGGACTAAGTTTGAATGTCTCAGATAAGTAGACTCCCCTTATTACATAGAACTTAAAAATAAAATCCAAAAAGGTTGTATCTTTACATTTCATGCGCGGTTTTCGTCAGAACTTATAAAACGGGATCACGTCCGAAACTATTTACTTCTTTACGAGGCGATAAAGATGTTCAATGTAAAATAGTGTTGTGTATAAAATGTCCTTCGGCGTCCCTTGTTTTATAGGAGCATGCGCAAGTACTGGATTATCTCTCAAGTACTTTACATGTTTCTTTTATTTGAACTTAAAATTAACACTCATAAAAGTTAGTTATACGGAAACGATCTCGATTTGTCAGCTTTTGTCACTGTATTAAATAAAGCATAATAAATATTTTTAGTAAGATAGTCGAAACGAGAAGAATTTATCTTTCTTAATCACACTGATTCTAACTAAAAGTTTTCAATATTTAACTTACGAAATATATTATAGTAAATAAGTAGAACAAACTATAGAATTAAAAATAATTATCGCTCGCATTAATGGTAAAGGAAATCGGCGTACATAACGTTCTTTACAAGATCTAAAATTAAGTCTAAGAACTCTGCAAAATATAACCTAAGAAAACATAGAAGCTTGTGAATATGTATCAGTCTAAGTTCATTGATATGTTGCATTATATTAATAGGATAACCTTTTATTAAATAATCCCTCTCATACTGAACATAACAAAGTATACGATTTTATAATAAAAATACATTTATTATTACTCGAATGTTATTTGTTATAAATGTTATTGTTCTGCATTAGAATTACTCATTATTATTTATTTCCACATCCTCCCTGCTATAATACCGTATCTCATAACAAAGGTATTATAATATTAATATAAGTACGTGTACTCTAAATGCTCCCGCGCTACTAATTACGCAAAGAGCTACACGCTTATAAATAGAATACAAATTAAGTCTTCAAACATTAAAATATTTTTACCATAATCTATTTTTTAAACGCTTATGTTACAATTTTAATTTGACATATAACTCTCGTGAAACTTTTTATTTATTTCTTCTTCTGCTTTTTCGTCAAGGCATGGACGGACAGACATGCAAACAACAAATATAATATAATCTATTATACTCTCTTTTGTATTCTGTATCTCAGCTATACTCTTATTTCGCAATTTTTTTGCAAATTAATTCGATGTAAGTTGCATTCCATATGCATGGATTTATGGATAGAGTATATCGGATGGAAGAACGATCTAGTATCTATAACTCATATGCACTAAACGTCTTTCAAAAGGCTTTTTTGTGGAAACTACATACCTAAAATACCTGTATTTTAGTTTTTAAAAAAATCTAACTGTTTCAGAAATTTTACAGGTTAGAACTAAATCTGCTTGCGAATTTGGGTAAATATAGCAGAACAATACCGGCTTATCCGCAGATGTGCTGTCAAATGTAACAGCAGTTTGATACGGAAAGAGATTACGTTACGGTTAGCTCAGTCAGAAATATTTAAAGGTTCGGATGCACGCAGCATTTAACTGAACACTTTTATTGATGGAAATACACTGACAAAAAAATTATGTGTCGAACTCTCGAACAAGGTTATATCAATAGGCATGAGGTAAAACACGACAAATAAAACATTATTCAAATTTTTAAAATATAATCTAAAAATGTTCTCAAGCAGTGTAAACTTCGCCAGCCTGTACTAGAATTTATAGGCTTATATTTATAGGCTTTGAACTTAAATCTATCTCATTCGTTTTTATCAACTCTGGGAAATGGGAAATGATATAAGATAAAATTAAGATTTTTTTAAAACATTCAAGTTTCAAACGAACATTTAGTCATGTGATGATAAGTGGCTATGCACATATAAGTAACTTCATATGGGACAGAGGGTTTAGCTGAAGTTAATCACAGATTCGTTTCTACTCCTAAGGACTGATGGGCCACCTCATATGAAAGTGACCTGTGACTATATTTTTCCAAAACGCAATGCTTCACGCTAGAAATCTTTCCATTTGTTAATAATAATTCTAACGTCAAATTATTTTACTTTTTAAGCACTTTCGAAAATGTAATGACGATTGTAGGTATACCTACAAGTCCATACAGCAAACAAAACTTCAGTCTTTTACATATAGTGTCTACCTGTTTATAATAATAATAATAATTTATTTCAGACTAATTGTCTATATTATTGTTAGTACACAAACCGCACGATTTTATATCACGAAATAAGCGTGAATTTTTTTAAATAAGAATATATTCATTACTTAATAAAAAAATAATGAGTATAAACTGACCTCTATTCGACCACAACTTACTGAAACATAAAATTGGACTAGTGTGTAACATTTAAATTTAACTTGTGTTTACATTCCCATTTTAAATACATACAACCAAAATTTTGATTAAATAAATTCCCTTTGAGATTTCTGTCAGCTCTAACATAATATTTACGGCCAACATGTTGAATTTAGATATAATTTTTACTGCTAGTATGAATTACAGGATTTATTTCCATACCATTTATACCAAGAGACACTTTAAAGTGGCTGCCCCTCGTTTGTGTTATACAAAATCAACAAAATATTAAAAATTAAAAACATGACTAGAAACGGATTCAAAAAAGACATTCATACCTGGCTCAGCCAAATGGACTACGATGACGTGGAAAGTATGTTATTATGATGATATTTACGTAACAAGAAGACAATCACACACAAACACACACACACGGAGACACACACATTCAATTCAATCATTACTACAAAATTCAATATGTCTGCACACATTATATTGTAATGAACATATTTTTAAATACCGACAAAAACTGGGAGAAGACGCTGATACCCGAGACACAGTTTCGAGCTAATTCGGGGACCAGAGGCTTCATATAATTCTGATGTAAAAATATGTCAATAAAGTCAATTTATTATTATTATTATTCCCAAATCATGACGTAGGTGATGATGTTATAAGCTATTTTGAACTTACATAGTGCGTTCATTTCAAATTTAAGTATGAACTACGGTACTAGCAGTCTCCACATATTTTGTTTGTTTGATTGCGATGCCTGGAAGGATTTACCTAGTAATAGAAGTAAGATATTGCAGCCAATATTATTAGCAGTCTACAACAAGGATATCATACTTTAACTGTAACTCTTCTAATTTCTAGCCTTCATAGTAGCACTGGATAACCGGGATGTCTACCACTAAACCTATAATTAGCGGGTAGCAATTCTTGCGTGTGATAGCCTAATGGTTGAAACTTGCCCTCTCGATCGGGAGGTCCAAGGTTCAAACCCAGGCACGCACCACTGATTCATGTGCGTATTAGAAATTAATTATTACTGCTTTTCGGTGAAGGAAAACATCGTGAGGAAACCTGCACACCCGAGAGTTCTATAAAAAAAAAGTTCTCGGAGGTGTGTGAAGTCCACCAATTCGCACTTGGCCAGCGCGGTGGACTGTGGCCTAAACTCTCTCATTCTGAGAGAAGACCCGTGCCCAGTAGTGGGACAATAATGGGTTGACGAGAGAGAGAGAGAATTCTTGCGTGTCGATGAAAGGGTACATTGGCTCACTTTAATATAAATCTTAGCCTTTTACAGTAGTATCGCACCTATGATTGATTTCAGATAGAACTCTTTTTCTGTATAACAGTGAGCCGGTAACAACACTCTTCAACAGAAACGCAAGAACTCCTTCACGTTAACCTTATATGGCGGTGGTACCTTGCAATCGATCCACGATCCAACGATCCACCTTGCAAAATGGTATTTTCATGTTATTTTATCAACATCAACCTCATAACATATGTTACGATCATTTCTTGAATTATGTTGAAAAGACTTTTTAAACGTATAAGCTCCATGCGGGCTCAAGCAAGTGCACACACAAGCAGAATTAGTGAAAAGAAAAAGAACCACCCAAGTTCCGAGGGTTTTTGATGTAGAAGCTTCGTTTCCTTGTTTCTACTTAATCTTATGTATTTATAACGTACGAAATAACTGAATTTAATATACATTTAATTATTATTAAGAACGAGTTTTATCAGCCAGTTTGTATATGTTTCGAAGTTAAAGAAAAAATACAATTAACCTACTTTTTACTATTATTAAACCTTTACTATTTATTAAACTTTGAAGTTAAAATATACGTATAATTATAATATAATAAATATAATCTATGAATTTTATTGATAATCGCACTCCTAATGTCATAGACAGGTTTATTAAAGCCCTAATATTTTTTCTAAAAGCCGTCTAATTTGCTTTAATTTTCTGGAAGTCGGCTTATCATAATTATCTATGTCCGACCAGAATATTTTTGAATATAATTAAATAACAAATTTAAAGCGAGCTTAAGAACAAAGGTTCGTTCCCTTGGGCCTCTATTCGTATTGCTGTTAACGACTTGTGATAAAAGTAATTACTGTGATATTACGTATACTCATCTTCCCTTAAGAATAACGATTTAGAGACTCCATAAATTTCTGCTAAGAAAATTCTGGTCAAATGTCATTAATATTTGTAACTAAAATAAAAAAAAAACAAGGTATACGACAGACAGACTACCTATTAAAAAGTAAACATCTACGCCTACTTACATTTCAGAAAAAAACCGCCAATACATTGCTTTGAAGTTCTCATTGCATGTGTTTTGAAAATCACTTTACCGCGTAATTCGATTCATCAGATGAATTCGTTCGTGATTCCGTTTTTTTATAAATAATATGAGCAAAAAACCCGGTTCTTGTTACATATATTCCAAGGTTGTAGAAACATTAATTTCACGGTTTCTATCTACGCCATGACTTACTCGGTGAGGATAGTACAAGCTCTTTCAATTCTAAAATTAATCAAAACCGTGTAACCATCAAAAACAAAGACGACCCACGGACTAAAATTTATTGTCCTAATAGAATCGTTGGGAGAAACGAAATCTTCGGGAGCTGACGGAGTTAATTGAAACGGGATTGCCTTTTGAAAAGTTACGGTTTCATCAATATAAGCGTTACGTTTAATTGAATATTTATTGTTTTGATTGTAATCTTAACTACGCCTTTGAAGTAAACGATCGATTATACGTTTTCGCATCCTTATAAAGGCAGATTGAAGTGCCTCTTTAACGAAAAATAACTAGGTCCTTCAGGAACAAAAGCTGTACCTATTTTATTCTGAAACTGTATTCGGCAGAAAATAATATTTGAATTATGTTAAATGTATATAAAATTTGTGTCAATCGTATTAATATTATAAATGCGAAGGTTTGTAAGGATGTATGTGTGTTTAGTTTAGATCGTTTAAGTTTGGATGTTTTAGTTTAGATAATTTATAACCTAGATTATACCTACGTTACTTATTATCGTGGTAGACGTCATTGAGTAGACGAAACTGAGGGAATGACCTAGTATGTTTATATAGTTTGTCCAGGTGGTAGAACCAGTGTAGTTCAACCGGGGAAGTACCATTGCCACACCTGTTTCTAGCGTGAAGCATTTATTGCGTTTCGATGGAAGGGTGTGGTTGCCGGCACACTTTTATATGCAGCGACCACCATAGTCCTCGAGAGTAGCAACGCATCTGTGATTGACTTTAGACAGAACCCCATGTTCTGTATAAATTTATTTATTTATTTCTTGTTAATTGGAACGATACAATACCACTTATACTAATTAACACAATAATATAAAGTTGCTTACAGATGCCCATGGGCGGCAGTGACCACATACCATCAGGTGGACTGCATGCTTGTATGGAAAATTTATAAAAAATAAAAATATATTTAAATACTATCGTAGTCAAATTAATTATCTAGTATTAAAACCATCGTGAGAACCATGTAGTAAATATTATACTAGACGATGTATAAACCAAATACCCCGTAGATACGTTGAAAATACATTTTGAATGAAACTTTCCGAAGAACGAAGGTCAAGACGAGAAAACAAAGTTGACCTTCCGAACGAAGTGTCACGGACTCACGGCAAACTTTTCAACACAGCAAAGCTTATATACTGTAAATGTACTTATTTGCAAAACGGAATTATGTTTCCTTTACAACAACAGTGTTGTTTCGCCGTGATTTGGTTTCAATGTAAAGGTATGGGTAGACACTTGGGTATCTACTGTTTGTGTTACAACTTAGTCTTCAGTTGTACATTGTAAGTGTAACCAAAACATGTAATTAGTAGTCTTTTATATTCGTAAATGAAGATAATCAATGGTTTTACGAAGTACATTCACAATTCTTCATGTCCGCTCGACCTAGATCCCTCACTGAACCCAAATGGAACCCAAATCTGTCTCTTTAAATCCGTCCATTCATCAGTCCTTTTAGGTTCACTGCTGGACAGCGGCCTTCCGTAATGAGTTTTAGCCAATAGTCACTGCAGCTAGCATGCATGTTGATGACCGCAATGGGTACTGATTCACATAAAAAAAGATGCTGGTATTCCAATCCATACCAGCATCTTTAGTCCGTTCCCGTGGATGTCGTAGGAGCAAACTCCTACGACATCCACGGGAATTGAAGTGATAACTATGAACCGACATAGGAAGTTGCAACGCATCTATGATTGACTTCAGATAGAAATCCATGTTCTATGTTAAGTTGTTACCCAGTGAAGTTGTTACAGTCCATGGGCGGCAGTGCAGCATACTCGTTTGCTACTTCAATCGTATAAAAAAGGTACAGCTACAACTTAAGTTGAGCTCAGTTGTGTACGACTTACCTTAGCATGGAAAGTGATGCCATACTTAAACGCCTGGTCCGGATGCAGCGGGATCCTCGTATCGTACTCGTCGTTCGGCACGAGGTCGTACTGAGCGGTGGACGGCATCTTTCTCCCCCACCGAAGCAACTTTAAAGGCACCCGTTTCCAGGCTCCCGCCTTCAGTATCACACGTATGTAGCTCTCCTTGTTGCTTTTCTTAAACATCGAGCCTCACAAGCTTTCCCCCTCCCCAAGAAAGATCCGGTGTTTTTTCACCTGGAAAGAAAAATATGCATGTTTGATTTGTAAGTAAAGTGGGCGAAGTCCAAGACTCGTGTAGGTCGGATCTAAGTTATGCAAGGTCAGCCGCGTTCGGATGGGTGACCGCTAGTGGCAAAATTTTCCCTGCTATTGCAGCAGTTATTATTATTGAATAGCTAATTTAAATATCGGCCGAAATTTTAAGTACGGTTTCAAATCAACTCAAGCTTATTTACCAATACGCATTAGAACAGCGTAGTGGAATTCGCTCCAGGCCTCCCCTAGTTCTGTATAAAGACCCGCGCCCGACAATAGAACGTAAAATAGGTTGCAGTCAAGTTTAATAAAATGAATTAATTATTCTTTATCTTACAGAAAAATAGAAGTTTTACAAATATACATCTAATATAAAATGGTTGTTAGTATAATTTAAAATTTATGTGGAAACTTTTGGTTAATGAATTTGATATCACGATAGCTTTACATGTGTTTTTAGACAATAAAATGAATGTATTGTCTGTACCTTAAAGGCCAGCAAAATATGACTTTACATTTACCTGTTATTAACATAAATCCTAATCGTAAATTAGTAATAAATCCTGATTATTATTTGTCTCTGAGTTTCAATAGTTCAACTTAAGTTAATTAATATTATGGCTAATTCGTTCTTAATGTCGTGTATTTATAATTATAATTCTAGTCGCGTCTTCGTGAATCTCAACTGATAACACGCATAGCCAACATTCCAGATATCGTTTTAAGACCATTTAGTTCCATGACCAGCACAATTAAGCGGCATTCAAGCCGTTTGGGACGACAAAAAATTCAATACACGTTGCCAGCCAGTGAACACGAGTTGTCGCCTTGCAAATAAAATTGTTGAAAAATCTAGCCAAAAATGTTCAGTATTTCGGGATTTTTTTGGAATGGAGTTTTGGCTGACTAACGACATGCAGTGGGCTTGAGCCGATACACGATGAGTTAACAAGCGCTGATAGTCTCGTGGCACTAGTAATTTAAAAAAGATATGCCCTTGTTGTCTTGTCATTTTTTGTTTTTGTTTTCGAGAGGGAAACCTTCAAAACGAAACCGACGCCATTCGAGCATACTCGGCACAACAAAGAGGACTCCGGGATCTCCAAAAGAACGCAACCGGAGTCCTTTGTGCGTTTTGCCCTATCGGGCTCCTTCCAGATGGGCAAACATACCCCAAGAACGATTTTTTTTATATGACTGAAGTAGCAAACGAGCATGCAGTCCACCTGATGGTAAGTGGCCACTGCCGCCCATGGGACATCCGTAATCAACTTCATACAGAACATGGGTTCATCAGAAGTCAATCAAAGATGCGTTGCTACTCCCGAGGACTATGATGGTCGCCTCATATGAAAGTGTGCCGGCAACCACACCCTCCCATCGAAACGCAACTGTCACAGATGAATTCTGTCACAGATGCGTTGCTACTCTCGAGGACTAAAATTGTAACCTGAGATAAAAGTGTACAGGCAACTACGCCCTTCCATTGAAATACAAGAACTGCTAAAGTGTGGCAGTGGTACTTCACCGGTCGAACTACACTGGTTCTACCACCTGCTAATAAAAATAAATAAAATCAATCAGTACTTTCAACGTCCAATCTACAACAACGAGGCGAATAGTTTTAATCGATTTGTAATAGGATCTTCTAGTCCCCTGAGTGCTTTTTAATCCGATGCAATTAGTTCTCTTACTTTCCATAAGGGTCCGAGAGACACTTTAGCTATAGCGCAAGATAATCCATCCAATACAACACTATACTATATACATATTTCTAAATACTTGACGACATGCTTGGCGGAGCGGTTACCATACCCGGTCTGACAAGCAGTTGGTTCCAGGTTCGATTCTCGGTCAGACAGGCATCAGAATGATGAATTTAGATTATTGTTCTGGGTCTGAGTGTTTGAGTATTCGTCTTTGTGTGTGTCCACCGTCCACGACACGGGAAAAAATCCTAGTGTGCGAAATCTATGAGAATGCGTATGCGAATCTATGAGTGCAGAACGCGTTTATTTATTTAATAGGTATACTATTTAAACCATAACACACAGTGTTAGAACGAATAATTTTTTGACCACTACTACTGCCACAAGTATTTTTAGCGAAAGGCAGTTCTTGCGTTTCGGTGGAAGTACATGTATGCCGGATTACTTATGAATAATAGGACCGTATTAGTCCACGAGAGTACCAAAGCAAGTGTAAGTGACTTTAGATAGAACTCCTGTTCTATATGGAGTTGGTTCCGACTGTCCATAGACGACAGAAGCTTATCAAAATAGGTAGGTACTAATTCTTATATATAAAATTCTCGTGTCACAATGTTAGTCTCCATCCATCCATCCATCCATCAGCCTTTGAAAGTCCACTGCTGGACATAGGCCTCCCCTAATCTGCGCCACTTCGACCGGTCCTGAGCCATCTGAATCCAGCGGTTACCCGCCGTCTTCTTCAGGTCATCAGTCCACCGGGTCGGGGGGCGGCCTGCACTCCTTTTGCCGAGGCGTGGTCTCCATTCGAGGACTCTTCTACCCCATCGGTTATCTGTCCTACGAACGATGTGGCCTGCCCATTGCCACTTCAGCCTACTAATTCTGAGAGCTATGTCGGTAACTTTCGTTCTCCTACGGATTTCATCATTACGAATTCTGTCGCGCAGGGAAATACCAAGCATAGCTCTCTCCATAGCTCGCTGAGCGACTTTGAGCTTACGCACGAGGCTCACAGTAAAGGACCACGTCTCGGCGCCGTATGTCATCACTGGCAACACACACTGCTCGAACATCTTCGACTTCAGGCTCTGAGGTATATCGGATGAGAAGATATGGCGCAGTTTCCCGAACGCTGCCCAGCCGAGTTGGATTCTACGAGTGACCTCTTTCTCGAAGTTGGACTTACCCATCTGCACCACCTGCCCCAGGTAAATATATTCGTCAACAACTTCGAGGGTGGTGCCGTCTACAACGACCGGTACGGGTGTGACATGGACGTTAGACATGATCTTCGTCTTGTCCATGTTCATCTTAAGACCCACCCGTTGAGAGGCACCAGAGAGGTCGCTGAGCATGGTGTTGAGGTGCTCCATCGACTCCGCCATGATGACTATGTCGTCTGCGAATCGAAGGTGAGTGATATATTCGCCATCGATGTTGATGCCGAATCCTTTCCACTCCATCAGTTTGAACACGTCTTCCAATGCAGCGGTAAACAGTTTCGGGGATAATACATCCCCCTGTCTCACACCGCGCTGCAATTGGATCGGGTTCGTACATCCGTCGTGTAATCGGATCGACATTGAGGCTGCCTTATATTTACACTTCAACACTTCGATGTACCGATAGTCAATCTGGCACCGCTGGAGCGATTCCAACACCGCCCATGTCTCGATAGAATCGAAGGCTTTCTCATAGTCCACATAGGCCACACACAACGGCAGATTGTACTCCTCGGCCTTCTCTACTATCTGCCGCAGTGTGTGTATGTGGTCCATGGTACTAAAGCCTTTTCGGAATCCGGCTTGTTCGGGAGGCTGGAAGTCATCGAGCCTGCGAGCTATTCGATTATTGATGACCCTCGAAAACACCTTGTAGACGTGGCTCAGAAGCGCGATGGGCCTGTAATTCTTCAGTAAAGACCTGTCGCCTTTTTTGAAGAACAGTATCACCACGCTTCTGCTCCACGCCTCCGGTGCTATACCCTGGCTTATGACGGAATCGAACAACTGTTGGAGCGCTTTCAAAATCGGCCTCCCTCCTGCTTTAAGCAATTCAGTTGTGATTCCGTCTTCGCCGGGCGCTCGGTTGTTTTTGAGCTGTTTGAGGGCCAATCTAATCTCGTACAGGCTGACGTCCGGGATATCTTCGGTATAGTGTCGGGTTAGCGTGGCTCGCTTGTCATTGACAGGCGGCAAAGGGCCACGTGAAGCGGTATATAACTGCCCATAGAAGCGCTCAATTTCTCTCTGAACTTCAGGCCTCGCGGCAACTGTGGTGCCGTCATCCGTCTTCAGCTTCGTTAATAAGCTATGCCCATAGTCTCCATACTCCTCCGAAACGGCTTGACCGATTCCTCTGAAATTTGGTAAGCATATTGGGTAGGTCTGAGAATCGGCTAACATCTATTTTTCATACCCCTTAAGGGTTGTCCACCCTTAACATTTTTTTAAATTTTTTATATGGCAAAACAACGTTTGTCGGGACAGCTAGTAAAAATATATAACGGTTCAATTTGTGTCCACTCTGTCGTCGTCGTGTGTGTCGTGTGACCCACCTTCGTCTAGTGACTCGCCTATATGTTTGCTAACTTGTTTTTCAAGCTATTTTCGGTATAATACTTTAGTTGGGATAGTTTCTGAATATAAAGGTCAGCAGTATGACTAACGATCAATCTTTCTCGCGCTGTAGTATAATTACCGTAGCTACCCGAATTTAAAAAATAGACCAAAACACAGATTAAATTACATGATTTTTTTATCTGACTGAAGTAGCAATCGAGCATGCAGTCCACCTAGAGGTCACTACCGCCCTGCGACATCTGTAGTCAACTTCATACAGAACATGGGTTCAAGTCATTCACAGATGCGTTGCTACTCCCGACTACTATGATGGTCGCCTCATATACCGGCAACCACACTCTTCCATGGAAACGCAAGAAATGCTTCATGCTAGAAATAGGTGTGGCGGTGTTACTTCCCCGGTCGAACTACGCTGGTTCTACGACCTTCAAAGTGGTGGTTCTACCACATACACCGCGTTGGTGTTACAAGGCAATAATAGGTGTACCGGTGGCCATTTCGAAGTCGAACTGCAAAGAATATTACCTATTTTAGCGTACTAGCAAACGAGCGTGTCCACCTGACGGTAACCGAGCATTACCGCTCATAGACGTAAGCGACTTAAAAAATAATAATAAGAGGTTTTTTTAAGTGAAGTCAATTACAGTCACTTATCCATTGCTACTCTTCAGGGCCTAAGATGGTTGCCTCACATAAAAGCGAAATATGACGTTTTTTCTTTCTATTCGCCGTATTTTCTCTAGTTTGCCAAGCTACCAGCAAACAAACCCCAATGTAAATTGAATTCAGAGGCAATAGTTTACAAAACTCTTTTTTGCCTTTATTTCAAAGCCAATTTCGAATAGTTCCGACGCGGTATTTTTCAGCTACTAGGTGTTTGGTTCAGATTTTTTTATTAGACCTAATTGATTAAATACTGAATCTGTACAGTTTTTTTTAACTTGGCTTGATCGGATTACGCGGAATGGTGGTAAAACCATTATAGTTGGACCGAAGAGATAACATTACCACAGTAGTTAATCGCGTGAAGCAGTTTTTGCGTTTCGGTGGGAGGACTATCCTTGCCGACTAACATTTATATATAGCGACCATCTTAGTTCTCGATAGTAGTAACGCATCTGTGATTGAGTTCACATAGAAGCCTTGCTCTTGAAGTTGCTTATAGATGTTAACGTTGACGACCCGCGTGGCGGAGCGTATGACTTACCGGTCTGACGCGCAATGGATCCCGGGTTTTATTCCAGGCCAGACAGGTATCTGAATAATGGATTTAGATTCATATTCTGGGTCTGGGTGTTTGTGTATTCGTCATGTGTGTGTCCATGGTACCCACGACACAGGAGAAAATCTATGAGTGTAGAAAGCGTGTTAATAAGTGGTAGTGACCACTTACGACATTTGGTTGAAAGCATTTACCTTGTTCTTCGTCTTTTGTGGTATATCGTACATACAACGATTTTACTGATGATGCTACAATGCTTCCAGTTACGAAACATATTCTGATACAAACTTGCATTAACTTGCACGCAAAAGCGCTTGCGGCGAAGTTAACAAGGAAAAGTTACACAAAGCTTCATACTTGTATAACGCTTTGCTTTTCAAAAGATACATATGTACGTTGTTTACGGGAGTTGACCTCGAAAACTATTAAGTAAATCTTGATACTTATGTAATGTACTCGTGTTTCCGAGATAGTTTTATACAAGTGATTTAATTACGTCAGATGTTTATCATGATAATTAGCATGAAGTGAACACAGTGAGCCTAACATTTTAAGAGTTAAGATAATTTACCTACACGGATGAATACAACAGGAGTATCATAAGGCTGGTGGGAGTGTGACATTGATGCTGCGATACTATAACTACTAGATATGTTTGAAAATATTACCGTTGTGTACTTCAATTTATAAGAAGTACTCTTTTAATCCAGGCCTTGGATATGGATGTAGGTTTGTTTGGTACCGTTTCTTCATCAAGAGCAGGACGAACTGTTTCAACGAACGAAATGAACGAATTATTTTTGAATGTGACTAAGATGCATTGAAGTTTAGTGACTCGTTCATAGTTATAAACCAAAGAAGTACCTATACAAATTTTCCACAAGTGACCATATATTCAGTAAAAACCAATGCCATTATTTTTTCTCGAACTGTCGTATATCATGAAATATTCAATAGCACCTAAGGCCTTACTAATTGAGCACTAAACTAACTAATATAGGTATACTACTATAATAATCCACATGATGTTAATTCTATCCCAGACTTGAAATATATGAACAATCATAACAAATCGCCCTGAGCTATCGAGCTAATATAGTTTTAACTTTGCAGTACAAGAAAGTGTCTAATTAATTTTAAGTGACATTTCCTAAGTTCGGGAGACTACTTCGAAGTGGGCCAACTTGAGTAACTGTCGATTGAGAAGTTGCGCTGAACCTCTTAATCATGGGCTAACATTAATTAGTTTTGCTGTGGTTTGTTTTCAGTGTATTGAACCGGGTGAGAAAAAGCTGCGGATTGAACGCATTTACGGTTATCACTAGCGTCCAGGTGACTTTGCAATAGGTAATTAAACGGTGTATTAGTTCAAGGAGTTTCTATAACGTTACCATTAGACTGTTAATAGTAATATTGTTTACTGGTCGAATCCCGCAGCTCCGCCCGCATTAACAAAAATCGATTTTCCCGTGGGAATAAGATATTTTCCCACGGTAAAAAGTAGTTATATGTTAATCCAGAGTACCAGCTAACTCCCTACCAAATTTTATGAAAATCGCTCCAGCTGTTTACACGTGAAGAAGTAACAAACATACACACTTACAAACTTTCGATTTTATAATATTATAAGTATGATTACTGACTCGCGTCGTAGAACGGCAATATTGGTCTGACCCCCAGAGAGTTCCAGGCTCGATTCCAGGCAGACAGATTTTTGAACGGTGAACTAAATTTTCTCTTCTAGGAATTGTTTTTTATTTGTATGTGTATATTTATATTCATGGCACCTATGATACCGGAAAATCTTGACGTGTGACAATGAGAGTAAAATGTGTTATTATTATTAGGTATGTCTATATATAACTCATACAGTTTGGACAAAATCAAATCATTTAGTATGACAGAGATCAACGTGACGCCTATACTTTAATTTTGAAATGAATCTTAAAACGAATTAAAATAAAAAAATAATATAGAAGCAGTTACATTTAAAAGTAAATATGCCATAAATCATTATTACCATAAGATACTTGTAGAAAAAAGTGCTTCCATCAACCAAAACAAGGTCTTATTATCCAACAGTTTCGAAGTAGAAAAACGCAGCGGCAAACTCCCGAAACTCGACAACACAGAGCCTTACCAAAAATAAACGTGGAACAGCTACGTAAGGTAATCGCTAATGATGTATATGTTTATGAGTCCGTAGGCCGTAAACATTTCCGCTCGGGCAAACAAACCAATATAACTTCCGACAACTTTACTTTGTCCGATGTTAAAGAATTTGATTCAACACCAATGAATCGTTAGTTGAAAGGAATGTGGAAGATTAAAAAGCCGATCGTCCGTTTTATTGAAAACTCGTTCGCTGTTGAAGTCAACAGATTGGTGCATAAAATTCCATTCGAAGTGCATCGTAATAGAATGGCCACACTTAACAGCAATTTTCTTCCGATTTTTGTTTTGAATTGTCTTATAAAGTCTTACACGAGTTGTCCCATTTTCTCGTCGTCTTCGGGAGTAGCACCGAATGCTGTACCCGAAATCATGGAAAGCTACAATCATCTGAAGTTCGAATCCAAATGTCCACAGAGACTATAACCAAACAAGTGTCTACCAAAAGTTATTTGCTAGTACTTCAGTTGAATAAAAGATGTGATTGTTCTAATATTGTTCTAATGATCGGCATTTAATGAAGAGTTTAACAGATAATAGCAAGGACATTGGCACAGTTTGATTCAATTTATAAAAAAAATACATGATTTCCTTCGAATATAAATTGTAGATCTTTATCAAGCGTGCTTCACAAATTCTATTGGCATATTTGTACAACTCGTAAAACGTAACTATTCTGCGGTGAATAATAAGGATATAACAGATAATTTTATACAGAATCTGCGAGGAAATTTTGATGTAAAATATACAGAATTTCCGCTACTGTTACAATGAGAACTAGCAATAACAGCTTCATTAGCTGAATTTCCTCTCAAGCACGGAACGAAATTCATAACTTACTATTGTTGGATAGCGAATGTTAACGACATTTTTGCTTCATCAAAGCTATTCTCGCAACTGAAAATAAATTTAATAATCCTATTTAAGAGTTTAGTTTGTATGTGTTGTTGAATACAATAGTTTGTTTATGATAGTTATCGTTTTCATTGTAGGTACGGTTTCAATTACTCATACGGCAAAACAAAAGGACAAAACGTATTTCAGCAAGTTGGATTTGTTCTATATTTTATAAAATGTAAAAAAAGGATGAACGGAACGGGTAAAACTTATATAAGTACACACATAGTTTAACCGGGAAGGTACCACCGCCACCTTTTTCTAGCGTGAAGTAGTTCCTTCGTTTCGTTGAAAGGGTATAATTCAGGTGACCTAAGTGTGTAGTAGTGGCGGGAGTAGCAACGCATACATATGTGATTGACTTCGAATAGAACCCTTGTTATAAATGAAGTTGCTAACAGATGTCCATGGGCGGCAGTTGCCATTTATCAACTGGACTGCATGCTCGTTTGCGAGGACTTGAGGACAACATTAGTTCTTCTTGATGGATTATGTTTGTAATCCACCGCTGACCATAGTCTCCCCTAATGGGAATTTAAATTCAATAGACGCAGCTCCTCATAAGCGTTATGCTATGCATGGACCTCAATGGGTGCCGATATTCAAAAGAAAACTGCTGCCCACTCCCTGGATTTCTGGATCCAACGGATCCTCCTCAAGGCCTCTTAATCGTCTTCTACGCCATTTATCGGAAAATAATATATGATGCTATTCAAAACTGATGCCATAAAGCCCTAGCATACATCACTGAGCCATGCAAATTGGTGGAGAAAAGATACGGGTACAGCTTGTTTTTAAACCACTCATAAGGCTTCGAACAAGTTTTACGACTGCTTACTCTCTGCAACATCTCACAGCTATGCGCCCTTCGTAAATATAATACATTTATATTTAAGTGTAACTTACATTACACTTGAAGTATGTTTCACAAAGTTGGCATGTTTCAAATCTAATAAGCAGTCTTGCATTTCACATGTCAGACGCTGCATTTTCTTGCCTTTACACTAGATATAATTGTATATTGTAGGTGAGAAAATTGTTCAAAAGATTAACATCGTAAATAAAATGTTTATAAACATTATATTAAAATTAAAGTGCAGCTGGTTACATATACTTCAGTACAAAGGTTATTATGATTCTACCTAAGCATTGCGGTTTCTTTATAACTGAAATTGTAATAACTTTTATTAAAGTAGATGGATATTAATTAAATAAAGACAGAATATTACGTCTCTGATGCAATTTTAAATACAAAAACTGACAGACAGAAATTAAAAATAATTATAGATTTTTGTGTTCTAACTTATTTTTAGTCCAAATTACTATATATTTTCATTTTTTATATATTAATATGTCTTGCTTGTATCATTCTCCAATAAAGTACACTAAAATATTGGTGTATTAGTTAAGTCATTAAGTCGCAAGCAATGTATCAAATCTCTAAAATTATTATTTTTTATTTATAAGATTGAAGTAGAAAACGAGCATACTGTCCACCTTATGGTAAGTGGTCACTGTCGCCTATATGTAAGTTCATATAGAACAAGGAGTCTATCTGAGGATAAACACAGTTGCTGCCTGCAATATATACACACACACGCTCTCTACACTCATAGCCCCATACTAGGATTTTCTCCTGTGTTGTGGGTACCATGGACACACACACACACACGAATACACAAACACCCAGACACTGATGAATCTAAACTCATCATTCAGATACCTGTCTGGCCGGGAATTAAACCCGGAACCCATTGTGCGTCAGACCGGTATGGTAACCGCAGCGCCACGCGGGTCAGCAATATATGTATATAATCGTTGTTTCGCAGTATAAAACTATACGATTAACTAACTCAAGGATTAGCTGTGAGCCCTTTGTTCTGTAGTTACAACAAGAAACAATTAGTTCTTAGCACACCATTCAGTACACTTAAGTGCAAAGAAAGAACTCTTTTATAAAATATTTTCGTTAATATAAATCTGAATATTTTTGTTAACCTTTTAACGGGGACGTTAGATTGAACGAAAGAATAAATATTTGTTCAACACGTATTCAATACGCACATAAACTACTGGTGCGTGTCTGGGTTTGAACCTCGGGCCTCCCAATTGAGAGGGCAAGTTTCAACCATTAGGCTATCACTGCTCCATCACGACTATCACAGGGGTGGTTTAGTTGACATTAAACATAGGACCGAGACGTTTATAAAGTGTTAAGCATTCGTGAGTTTTAGCCTAAAAGATGTGTTTGGTTCCTTACCATTTACCCGTTACACATATTCCTCAGAGACAGGACCTCAAGGACAATGAACATCAGGAGGATTTCATGCTCTTTTGCTACTTCGATGTTCCAAAAAAGATCTAAGAACTTTCGTTTATGTTGGTCTCCTTGAGATAATTTTCACTACCCATGTGTTTATTATTTGTACGACTTCGAAACATTAGTGATTTCGTTCTGGTCAAACCCCGGTCAGTTGTAATATATCAATTATTTGTATAACATTACTATAACCAAAAATACTTTATAATAATTCCGAGCGAGTAACTCTGTTTGGCCTCAGATATACAAAGTCCGCTGTCGCTTGCATCTTAATCAGGGCTTCTTACAGACTCGTTCAGCTTTTGGCCGAAAATACTAGATTCCCAGACTGACTAAAACTCCTTGTTAATTGCATTAAATGGTTGTGTAAGCTCGAGTCTAGACTCTTTTCTTACCCCAATTACAGAAAATTTATCTATGTACGTACTATACTTGTGTCATGTCCTTTTAAATGTTATTTTGGTTTAATAATGTTTTTTTATATGACTGAAGTAGCAAACGAGCATGCAGTCCACCTGATGGTAAGTGGTCACTGCCGCTCATGGTCACCTGTAATCAACTTCATACAGAACATGGGTTCTATCCTATCTGTTTATCACAGATGCGTTGCTACTCTCAAGGACCATGATGGTCGCCTCATGTGATAATGTTTTCTTAATATCTACTTATACTATCATCTTCTTCATTAACGTCAACTTATTATTGTTTGCAGGGCACGGATCACCTCTTATAGTGAGAAATGAATGAGAGTTCATTATACAAATTTATCTAAATGTGAAAATTTCTCAAGCACTAAGTTCTATAAAAATAAATACAAAATTTTATAAATATACAATTTAAATACATTTGATGCAAAATAAAATGAAAAGTACGAAGTTTCCATTATTTCTGCGAAACAGAATGAACAAATATTTGGTATTAAAATGAATAACCTAAGCATAGGTACAACATATTAATCTAGGTACGCCTATAATATTATACATAAACTATACGTAAATGTTTCATCTATACACAAAACAATAATGTGCGGTTCAATACCTATGTATTGTATTACACGTCATTGTTAGATATTGAACAATACGGAACATCGGATACCATCAAACCCTGCAGGCAAATTTCGCAACTCAATATGAAATGTTGCAAATAAATGCATACATCTAATGGCAAGTTGTCAAAATCACCTATGAGTATTTATTTAACACCAGATAATATAATGTCTTGAGATTAGCCACAAATGCGTTGATACGAATAGTCCGAAGTTCGAATTTTAGAAAAAAAAAATGAAAAATCCACTGATTTTTCTAAAATTAAGTGCATATTAGAAATTAACTATCACTGCTTCTCGGCGAAGCAAAACATCTTGAGGAAACCTACACACCTGACAGTTTTTTAAAAAAAGCTTTCAGAGATCTGTAAAGTCTCTCTCACTAGGCCAGCGCGATGGACTACGGCCTAAAACACTCTCATTCTGAGAGAAGACCCGTGACAAGGAGACAATAATGGGTTGACGAGCGTTGATACCCTTGAGAACTAAGTAAGAACGATGAGGATAAATATACTTTTCTATAGACCTTCTTACAGACCAAAATACATCTACACTTTATAAAACAATTTTTTTACTTCAATGTTATGTCTTATCGTTTAGTCGTTTCGAGTAAATCAAACACACAAGCTATTACATTTATAAGTGTTGAAAGCATAATTCCATTGTTTTAAACATTTTCAAAATGGAATCATTACGGAACTTTGTTTTCGAAGTTGACCACGCGGAATAAGGGCTAAGGGGTATAAGGCAACGTTTGTGCCCAACTTTTAACGAGCGGTCGGCCCTTTTTATCTTATTACAACGTTATTAAATACAAGGACAGTAAGTCCTCTGGCTTTGTTCGACTGACGAGATTTTGCACCTACGAAAGTAATTTTTACACGCTTTATATTAACTTTGGTTGTATTTATGTAACGGAATCTTTGCGCTCAATTTTCACTGCTTTCCAGAATTCTGATTAATTTAAAACTTTGCACGCGTATCAAGGACCAATGACAATGTAATAATATGCATATTTTTACATAAAAGCGTGTTTTTTAGTTTTTAAAAAAATAATAGCTTTCTAGCCGTTGGACGCGTCTTGGGAGACATCAGGAAGATAAGAATTCTTACAATGTTTTCTTTAACAATTCATTGTAAGGTATCTTCTTTAAGAATTTAGAGTAGTCATGGTCATTTTGTGAAACTTGACATCGAAAAGATAGTGCATTCACGGGAGTGAATTTCAAGAAATCAAGCTCACGCTGAAACGCGTTTTATTGATTTCTAAGAGTATGTTATCTGCAAGATTAACCGAGCGATTTTTCGCATTGTATGCAAGCTTAACCCTAATAGTTTTTTGCCTCTTTACGATACGTGTAACCATTAATGATATATTGAGAGTAATTATTCTGTAATTTCATTTAATAAATTAAAGTTGGAATTATTTCAAAAGTAGTAATTATTTGGCTAACTATATATAAGAATTATGTAAAGTGAACTGTATTTTTTCTATAGAAGTATTATGTACATTATTAACTATTCTCGCAGTAAATATTATTAATAAATATTATAGGCATTAAATATTATTGAAACATTTTAATGTGGAATTTCATTGCATCTTAATATGCTTTAACCTCAATAATAGTCACAAATCTGAAGATACGGCTATTGTTGATGCTTATGTCCGAATTTCGTACAGAATATAGAAATTTTATTGCTCATAACCTGGCGTACTTAATGTTGCCTGGATAACCACATTTTCATACTCATCACGAAAATATCATATGATACTGAGAGTACAATGCCAACATTGAATTATGTTGAGACTTTCAGTATTTTAATGATGTAAAAGAAATAATCAAACATCATTTTTAAGCAGGTTCTTCAGTTTGAAATGTAGAATTTAATCTTGTTAGCTCTGAAATCACCCAATTTCTGTAGGATTTTAAGAGATTATGTCGAACAAACGCCTAACTTAAGCTCCATAGTAATTGGGGCAGAGCTTTGTTCTTTGCTCAGAGAGATTTCAGGTAGAGCGTTGTCGACTGTACCTTGCACATTTCAGTATACCATACGCTCAGACCTAAGGTTTTAATCTTAAAATAGCAGTATTTTTTATAGTAAAATTATTATTTTACACGTTTTATATGAGGCAACCATTGTAGTCCTCGGGTGTAGCAACACGTCTGTAATTGACTTCATAAAGCATCCCTGTTCCATAAACACTTGCTTACAGATGTCCATGTGAGGCAGTGATCACTTACCACCAGCTCAACTACATGCTCGTTTTTTACTTCAATCGGTATAAAAAACCAATATTATTTCTATCAATCCAGCTTCAACGAAATTAAATTAAGCACACATCTTGTATTACTACAATGTTTCAATCAAATTAACTGAAATAAATAAATTCATACGTTCAATTAATTATCGGTTTGTTTCGAAGTTATAAAATATTTACGAACAAATGTACATCGGTTTCGCACATAATAAATTTATAAATACAGTTCAATTAAACTTTCAGACCATCAGAACCGACATTATTACTAAAAGGCTTTTTGTGAATTATTGAAAAGGTTAAAATCAGGACCCTTTTCGGCCGACGTGTGTTCGAAAAAGATTTTATTTTGAAAACTGTTAAAACAAAATCCTACTAGTTTTGACAGTCATTAAATATAATATTTTGATGGTAATGTATCTTTTATCTTTTATGTTGGGAGATGGGTAGTAGCGTATTCCTGTTTAACATCAACACATTCAGCGGTCTTCAACAGGAATACTGACCACAGCGACTACCGGCTGAAACCTCGTTAGGGAAGGTATGTCAGTAGCTGAGTCCATGTTATGTTTACGGAATGGTAGAACCAGTGTGGTTAGACCGGGAAAGTACCACCGCTACAAGCCTTTATGCGTTTGCAAGGGTTGGGCCGGTTCACATTTATATGAGACGACCATCACAGTCCTCGGGAGTAGAAATCTGTAACAAACTTCAGATAAAACCTATGTTCTATGCAACGTCATAGTTGCATACAGATGTCCATGGCCGGCAGTGACCATTTACTACCCGGCGGAAAACCTACTCGTTTGTGACTTCAGTGCGATAAAACAAAGCTCCGAATGCTGATGGATGGATAAAATCGGGAAAACCCCATGACTTGTTGATATTATCATCTACAAAGTTAAGCAACGTTAAATGTGGTTACAACTTGATAGTAAGTTCATTTTACGTGCACTTTTGTGCTTCGAAAGACGGATTTGGCATTGGTCCTGTGTATCGAGTAGCAGCCGTTGAATCTTGTCAAGCTTTAAAAAAACAGTCCAAACCCCACACACTCTTCAACGATCTTTACTCTGCGTTCTCAAGTTATCGAGACGAGACGAGACCGCATTAATTACTGGGATATAAAAATGGTTGTAGTCAAGTAGAAAAGACTTGTTTTGTTAATTTATAGATATTATGCAGACTTTCATTAACATTCTAATATTACTATATGTATTCTCATGTAAGTGATAACATATCTGTTATAAGAATAAACAACTTCAAACCAAACCTAAATGCGAAAGTTTGTGAGGATGTATGTGTGTTTCTTACTCTTTCACGCAAAAAGCCAGTCGGATTTTATTAAAATTTAACACACACATAGTTTATGAACTAGATTAACATATGTATAAGCTACTCATTAGCGTAGTAGCAAGTACTTTGGACAATATCGAGTTTAGTTTTTGAGTTGAATTACGGTCAAATTTCGACCTTTGCGACGGGTGACTAGTTCGATTAAATTGTCCCACTGCTGGGCACGGGTCTTCTCTCAGAATGAGAGATTTATAGGCCAAGTGCGAATTGGTGGACTTCACACACCCCCGAGAACTTTTTTTTAAATAACTCTCGGGTGTGCAGTTTTCTTCACGAAGTTTTCCTTCGCCGAAAAGCAGTGATAATTAATTTCTAACACGCACATAAAACAGTGGTACGGGCCTGGGTTTGAACCTTGGACCTCCCAATTCAGAGGGTGAGTTTTAACCATTAGGCTATCACTGCTCTACAAATTATTATTGTGATAACCTTCATATTTTATACAGCAGCTTTCATATTTTGTAACAAATAATATTACAAACATTATTTATATTAATATTACAAATATTATTTGATATAAAATATGAAAGTAGGAGCTGTAACATCTGACATATAAATACATGCAAGAAAAGGAAGTCACGGTTGGCAACTTGTAACACACTTTTTCAACCTCTTTGTGCGCATTCCACTTGGCAAATGGACGATCCATTCAGAGTTCGGAGCAAGAATAGTTGTATTTTCACCTACTACATAGAAATACGGCTATTCTTGCTACAAATTTCAAATAGGTCATCCTTCTGGGGGATGAATAGAACTGAAGTAGGGAGCATTATATTGAATCTTAAAGCTATTCCCTTTTTGTTACCGAATTTTCCACACATTTCATGGTTTCAAAGTTAGCTTTAGTGGCTATAAGGAAATATTGTCAAAATAGAAAAGAAAGAACACAACGAACTTAATCGCATATTAACACATCGAGTTTTATTTAGTTTTAAGTACAGTTTTATTATCTTATATATACATTTCAAAGATAAGTAAAAAGAAAAAGTTTTGTTTTTTTATCTGACTGAAGTAGCAAGCGACCATGCAGTCCACCTAATACTAAGTAGTTACTATCGCTTATGGACATATGTAATCAACTTCATACAGAACATGGGTTCTACCTGAAGTCAATCACAGATGTGTTGCTACTCCCGAGGACTATGATGGTCGCCTCATAAAAAAATGTGCTGGCAACCACACCCTTCCATCGAAACGCAAGAAATGCTTCACGCTAGAAATAGGTGTAAGGGTGGTACTTCTCCGGTCGAACTACGCTGTTTCTACCTTCAAAAATCTAACCTAGTAAGCTCTCTTCACGTATGTAGAACCTTTCATATTTAATTTAAAACATATCATATAATTTTTGAAGGTTAATTAGATTTTTTAAGAATAAAATAATGTGTACGTCAATTTATTGTGTTAGGTACTGATACACTAGATGGAATACAATATCAGAATCTTTCGGTAAAGTTAGTCACTTACTACTGCAAAAAATATTCACAGCTGGGGTATGACCATGGTGGAACTATCACAGAATCGAAAGAGTTTCTTGTCCAAAAATGAGTTTTTAAAAGCCCACAGAAAATATTAACTCTTACCTATAAAATAACCGACCACAATTATTATCGTTTTAAGCTATTCATCGTTTTATATAATACATTGGTTACTACACGACAGTTTTCAAGAGAACATCAAAACTCACAATACGTTTTGAGACAAATGAAATTGGTGCGTTAATCTGTAGACGACAGCAGTTATAAAGTAACTTAGAAAACTATTTCGAATTTCTGTCTTCATAACAGACAGATAGCGGACCGAATAAAATATTACTTGGATTGTCTTATTGGACAATAAAATTGATATTTCTTAATACTTATTGTTTCTAACCGCCGAAATGTTTTGGTTTTCTTTTATTGCTCCATTTTATATCTGATGTACACTTTTTTATATACACTTTTGTATAATTAAACGCTTTAAAAAAAACTTAAAACGCTTTCTACACTCATAGCCCCACAGTAGGATTTTCTCCTGTGTCGTGGGTGCTATGGACACACACAAAGACGAATACACAAACACCCAGACCCAGAACAAGAATCTAAACTCATCATTCAGATACCTGTCTGGCCGGGAATCGAACCCGGGACCCCCTGCGTGTCACACCGGTATGGTAACCGCTGCGCCACGCGGGTCGTCCAAATTTCACTTTTTATTTATTATTAGACAAATTTTAATAATAATATTCATTTATTATTATCAAACTATAGGCATACCTGGGAAAGGCCTATGTCTAGTTTTGGTCTGGTTCGGGCTGGTGATGATGATAATAATGAATGATGATAATTAAGCTATTTAATATTTATAATAAACAATAAATACGAATAACAAAAACAGCATGAATGAGGCACGACCCGTTCACATGTATAGTCTTAAATATATAGTATAACTAGCTATCCCGACAAACGTTGTTTTCCCATATAAAAAATAAAAAAAATTGTTAAGGATGGACAACCCTTAAGGGGTATGAAAAATAGATGTTGGCCGATTCTCAGACCTACTGAATAAGCATATAAAATTTGGTAATAATCGGTCAAGCCGTTAGGGAGGAGTATGGCAACAAAAACTGTGACACGAGAATTTTATATATTAGATTTACGTTATTTTTCAGTATTACGGCGAAAACGCATCCTTTTGGAAATTCCATGAATCATCCGCTTCGGTTGATACCCGTCTATATTTATATATTTACATTAATCTTTAAAGAAAGATAAATATACTTTTCCATAGATTGGATCTATAGTGCAATCACTTACCTAATTAGTAACCTAATATTCGCGAACGACGTTGCGGTGGAAGCTAGCATATGGGATATATAGTCTTACTTGAAGCCACAGACGCGTAGCTAACCTTGAGATTTAAGTTTAAACGTTTCGAATGCCTGTATCACCGCACCTTTCAAGATAGTCAAACCTGCCTTAAGATTACCAGATGAGGCCACACTAGAATAATTTGATACTACACTAAAATACTGGAATATTTCATCTTATTATTTATTTATTGGATTACTAACGCAAGAACTGCTGATCAACCTTTAAATATAGAATATCATATATGGACTATTGCTACTGGTATAACAATTACAAGTAATCACAGCATGCACTAGTAATTTGCCTACGACTTAATTTGTTATATTATAAAATTATTTTATTATATATAATAATTATTTCATTTTAAACAGTTCTTACTAAAACTAAATTTAAATTTACTAACATTTATTTTGTTTACTATTTACTAACATTTTATTTATTAATCATATTATCACTATAGATTAAGACTAAGTTAATCTAAAGTTATAGGAAATTTGAAAAATATTATCATTGTACTAAAATTGATTATCTTTTAAAAAATGGGATCACAAAGACGTCCCAAAAGCATGGATCTCGTCTGAAGCTCTCCAAGAAGAGGTTATTTTAAAAATACAAAAGACAGATTATCATAAGAATTATAGATAATCTGCGTGTTTTTTGATCCACATACCGCAAAAAGTGATTTGAATATTGGGTGGAGCCTAATTGGACTTATTCTTACGATTTTAGACTCTCCTTTATTTGAAGTGTTGTTGGGCAAGTGATCGGGAAACACAATTAGACATTATTGTTTCGGTTCCGCTAATCTATACAGGAATACGAGACAAGGTTTTTTACAGTTTTATTTTATTTGTACGTATAATATTACGGATAGGAAATACTATAAAAATCATTGATTACATCACTGATAATGTAAAACATATAATCTCAACCCAATACCAGTCCCTTTAAAGATTAATTATCAAATTTGTGGTAGATAACATAGTTTACGAATTATGCGTGTTAAGCGCAATTTAAAAAAATCATCCACATTATTGCAATCACGAATGCATTGCAAAATATGTAATTATCGCAAACCGTTGTAATCATTCTTCAATCTACTCTTTAATAGCCCAGTAACATTGTCCTTAAGAGTTTATTGACTTTTATTATAGCGTCAGGTATGGCCCAATATGCATACGAAGTAGGCTTCCGGTCGTGAGCGGGCGGCCTTCAACTTGACTATTTTAGATTCAATAGACGCTAGATAGAATTGACACTTCCAATATGCAAATTAACTACAATTATATTCGAAGATGTTATGACATAACCTTTGTTACTAAGAGAATAAAATCGAAATTTGTTCAAAATAC
Organism: Spicauda simplicius; assembly: GCA_949699795.1. Taxonomy (NCBI): domain Eukaryota; kingdom Metazoa; phylum Arthropoda; class Insecta; order Lepidoptera; family Hesperiidae; genus Spicauda; species Spicauda simplicius. Next base: position 7,944,253 of record OX453056.1, read on the forward strand.
CGTTGCATAATAAAGGCATTTCGTTATACGTGGGCTGTCTGTCACTTTGTAGGCCACCTTTCCTGTCGTCAACCAAGATTTCGACATATTGACCAAATTTATTCATATGATAGAATCTATATGAAATGTATTTATTTTATGCTCATTCGAAACGGATTCAAAAAAGACATTCATACATGGCTCAGCCAAATGGACTACGATGATGTCGAAAGTATGTTATTATGATGATATTTACGTAACAAGAAGACAATCACACACAAACACACACACGTCACACAAATTCAATACGTCTGCACACATTATATTGTAATGAACATATTATTAAATACCGACAAAAACTGGGAGAAGACGCTGATACCCGAGACACAGTTTCGAGCTAATTCGGGGATCAGAGGCTTCATATAATTTTGATGTAAAAATATGTCAATAAAGTCAATTTATTATTATTATTATTATTATGCTAGCTGAACCCCACAGCTTCGCCCGCGTTAAAAAATCGATGTATCGATTGTCCCGTGGGAATAACATATTTTTCCACAATAAAAAGTAGTCTATATGTTAATTCAGAGTGTCAGCAAACTCCCTACCAAATTTTATGAAAATCGTTCCAGCCGTTTAGACGTGAAGAAGTAACAAACATACACACTCACAATCTTTCGCTTTTATAATATTAGTATCATAGGCCCACGAGGCGCTTACAAATTATCAATTACAATATATTTTCTTACACTACCATTGGATCGGAACACGACCTCAACTGAGAAGATACAGAAGGAAACTCAGCGGGTTTGTCTTTTGGATTAGATTAAAGATAACGTACTGGCTACTATCGCTTGACCGATAGATGCCAAAGCTTTCCTTACGTACTGAAACGTTACTAAAGCCACCGCCGCTGAGGTTTCCAATTTATTGCTTGAGCAACCGACGAGAGGCACATGGCAATTTTAAGCATCTGTATCGATGCTATAGCCTTAGTACGAGTTTACTACCTTCCCTCAAAACAATCATTGTTTACGTATACATCTGTGGTTGCATTAACCTTCGAATGCACTTTGTACTCGCGCGTTCTAAATACCAAACATTTTATATGTAATAAATTAGTTTGAAATCAAGTTTGGTGTGAATTACTCTTGTGTTCCCTTCATACTCTAACTACTAACAATATTACCATCGCAACATACAACACACGCCACACACCAACACATCCATACATTGCACATTAAAGTTTTAGTTTTCGGTCATGTATTAATGTTTGATGTTGAGAACAAAATATAAATATAAATAATTCACGCTAGTAGCGATGTAGACGGTCATATATAGAAAAACTTTCTCAATAAGATATACCATTACGTTCTCGATGCCACAAAAAGGCTACAACTTAAAAACTAAATGCGAAACTAATACAATTGTATTTGAAATAGATGTTATGTCCGTTCGCAACATTACCTCTCAGTTACATAAAGTGTACAGTACCGTCAGTGGTTACGTTAAAAATTTACAAGTTTGGACTATTTCGGTGTTGAAGGAGAATGATCGTTATTAGAGCGAGCTTTGTGCGCCCAATTAGACAAAGGCTGTTTGTTCGGCCGCCTTAATAGCTGTACAGGTACCGACAGCAAAAAAACAAGTGTACATTTTGACACATATTTAAAAACTATTCAGGTGTGAGATATTACAGATATTATAGATAACGTGCATCACCGTGTCGTACGTTTTTGAAGTTATATTTCTTTAGACTATAAATTATATAAAAAATATGAAAGTGAAATTTTAAGATCGGTCACACAAAAGTCACAGTACGGAGTTTTTTTTTTTTATTTTCTTATTTTGGTTTTTCTACAATGTACAAGGCGAGAGATAATTGTTACGCCAAAAAAGTATAACTTCTAACGCGTGTACATAAGTACAAACACATTTTTTTTCTCTTAGGATTTCTTTTACAGATTGCGATGGCACACATATAGTCATTTTCACCCGACTACGTCAGAGGGAGGGTAATGGCTTTCGAGTTTTTCGTGTGTATGTAAATTAATTTGCAACGCGCTACAGACCAAATGGCCTGACGAATAGTAACATATGATTGGAATCGACTCAGTTGTCAGAGTGACAAAATCGTACGTATGGCACCTGCAGTTAAAAGAAAAGGGTTGAAAAGGACGATTTTTTTAATAATCATAAAGTGAAGTAAATATACTACATACTACTATTTCAAAACTGCATAAGGGAGCTTTCAAGTATTATGTAACGTAATTGTTGAAGATTTTAGACCTTTGTAACGTTGCTGCACCCCTTTCTGCCTCCCTGAACTTTGGCAGCAAATCGCAGTGGCCGTAAGTGGGTTAAATACGGTTTTATACTTAAATAAAAACAAACACGTCACATAACGTGTTGTTCAAATTCCCTTACTTCCTCTCCTGTAACGCACCATAAAGTTTGACACGTAGCCTCCAAAATTGCTTTACTTAATAGTTGATCTCTCCCGAATCATCATGTTCGCAGACTTAACAATCTGACTCCAGTAAACAAAAGGATAGTCAATCGAATAAGGGGTCTGAAGTAGTTAAACGGTACGCCTCCGCAGTTGTGACGTTGGCCTGACGTTGTAGTTTAATATTAACTATCAAAGGTAAGATTTCTATAATTAAAATATAGGTGTCACTCGCTCGAGTTTGACGGCACCTCTTTAAATATTATTTTTAGCTTTTCAAACGTTTCTTTACTTATCGTTATCGCGTTGGTTTTCTTTTAATTTTCTTTTGAGAAAGGAAGAAAGAAATTTAAAAAAAAATCGTCCAATAACAAGATTGCAACAGGTTTGTGTTTAAGATACTAAATTTTATTTGTACAAGTTTGAGGTTGCAGCGAGAACTAGACGAAAGTGGAGTCGCACTCGACATAAGCCGCGGATCTCGTGTAGCATCCACTACGGCCGATTTTCAGTACGCCCCAGGGTCTCGCGTAGAACGATCAGTGGCGATACAATTGTTACATACAATTTATGAGTGCTTCTTATATTATTACCAATCAGATATTTGTTTTAATAAATTACTTGATTGCAAATGAGATGTATCACATATGTGTTTTATAACGATACGTTTAGTAACCAATTAGTCCACCAATTCGCACTTGGCCAGCGCGGTGGTCTATGGCCTAAAACTCTCTCATTCCGAGTGAAGACCCATGCCCAGCAGTGGGACAATAATGGGTTGACGACGACGTTTAGTAAAATGCAACAGATAGTCGTTAGATTGAGTAGGTATTTTTTCTATAAAAAAAAAACCATAGTTTGTATAAAAAGAGTTCATTTCCTCAAACTTCTAAGGACTGTAATTTAATTTCTTATAGATGCAGTTGTCGATTATGCAGCCCATCTGCTATTGATTTTTTGGTGCGTATGAACAGCTGTTACCGAATGCATTTGACAGTTATCACAAATAAAAATAAAATATAAATTCTTCGCAAGTTCATAGTATTCCGGGGAATTTAATATAATTACAGAAACGAATTTATTATTCTAGCAATTACAAAACAATGTTGAAGAGCAATTCGAAGAAATATGGGATAATAAAATGTAATATTAAGACCACCAATTTGCACTTGGCCAGCACGATGGGCTATGGCCTAAAACTCTCTCATTCTGAGAGAGAACTCGTAGAGAAAACGATAAACGAAGCCTAAGTTTTTTTACTCAAAATAAGCCTAATCTAATTTGCGTTCCCTACCTGAGTTATGAAACGCTCGCGCACAAGCCGTCTGCGAACGAACCTATTGTTGCACTTTCACTGCTTCGCAATAATCGCAATGCACTTAGTCACAAATGCACTGATAAACATTACAATATCATTCAGTATCATAACAAGTTGAAACATTAATGTGATTTTATCTTTAATTGCTAAAGGTTATTGCAATTGCAAATTCAAAGCGCTGATAGTAATTGACGCGAGATTGGCGTGATATATCTGCAATTACCTGATACGTAAGTTAATATTAACCTAATATTAACCCGCTATTTAAAAAAAGTTTTTGATCGAATACTTTACTAAGTTCGAGTACATTTTAAGATCTTGAATTGTAAAGTTACATTTGATTGATATACAAATCTATCAAGGTATTCGATGTATCTATAGAGCAGTGATAGCCTAATTGCCTACTTGCCTTCTCAATCGGGAGGTTCAAGGTTCAAATCTAGGCACACACCACTGACTTTTTTAAATTATGCGCGTATAAGAAATTAATTATCACTGCTTTCGTGGAAGGAAAACATCGTGAGGAAACCTACACACCGAAGAGTTCTTTAAAAAAAAAGTTCTCGGAGGTGTGTAAAGTCCACCAATTCGCACTTGGCCAGCGCAGTGGACTATGGCCTATAACTCTTTCATTTTGAGAGAAGACCCGTGCCCAGCAGGGGGTCAATAATGGGTTGACGAGTGACGACAAGTCCTTGTGTCGGTTCCAGTAAGACGTTACGCGTTAAAAGCCTCTTTTGTTCTTCATTGTTAACAAATGATTAAACAAGAATATCAAAATTTTGTTTTTATTCTTGTATGTCCTTCTATGCAATGAACGTAATTACATAACTACATATAAACCGGGCAGCTTTTAATATTAGCACTGTATAAAAGAGCGATTGTATGATGCACCAACGATCCAATTGTAGAACATAGTTACATAAAAAGTTATACAAAAAATAAACATAAAGTAAATTCTGGAACGCATTGTGCAAAAAATCAATTTCAAAACATAGATCTAAATTATTTAAATATGTGACTAGTCGAGTACTAATCCAGGGCGTTGACAGTATTTTACTGAATTATATTGATTTGAAAATTGTGGTCAATCAGGTAGTTAATAAATGAAGATAATTGATCACTCGGTAATTCAAATAATTACAACAATTCTATCAAAAATTTCGTTATAACCTGAAATCCCAAAAAAACTTTACGTTGAAAAATAGTATTCCAGTAATTCTATCCAGCACCTAATTAAAATAAATTTTGCTCTTTTCGAAAAGAATTTCATATGAAAATAATATTTGCTGGACTCATCAAATCAATTTATTTTCGAGTTCGAATAACGTGACGAATATTCCAAAAATGTTCGTCTACAATTTATTGCTTAAAAATTCCGTGTGACAATTTGTCACCTTTTAACCTTGTTAGTGAAACAGTTTTTAAAATTCCTGATATCTGAAAATTCGAATATTTTTCCAAAATTGTGTCACATACGTTTCGTAATCGTGATCTGACAGGGACCGATTTAATTAATAATGTATTTTTATAGATTTCATTTCATTCCGTAATGACTAAAGTTGGATCTCTTGTTACTCTTGCTACGATGTGTGTGTCATCAACCCATTATTGTCCCACTGCTGGGCACGGGTCTTCCTAAAATGAGTCTTAGATGATGCAAACTAAGTTGGATCTCTTGCTGTTTCTCTTGTTACGATGCTTTGAAATATAGTCTGTACATCGTCAATAAAGTTTTGGATGCGTGTCTTCAACCCATTATTGTCCTACTACTGGGTATTCCTCAAAATGAGCCTTAGATGATGCAAATGAGCCTTGGTAGATTTCGCAATTATGTAATAGTTGATTGAAATCTTTAGTATCTAGTGGCCGAGAGGAAACAACTGCCTGTAGTAGATATGTAAGTTACCTGTTTTGAAAATGCAAGAGAATTAAGAGTAAACTTAATACACTATTCTTGGTAAAGAGTAGAGTAGTAGGAATTTAAGGCATAGTTCACACCTTTCTTATTATATAAGCTCAATATTTTGTTCCTTGCAATTAATGCGAATGGGAATTGTTATGTGTATATTATGATTATAGTAATATTAGATCATATGCTTCATTAACTTGATTCTCTAAAGTCTGTTTAAAACTTTGCCCAAAAAGTCAGAGTTCAATTAATATCTAATCTGCAACCGTGTCTAGGTCAGCACGTCTAACTTAATGTCTCTCATTGATTGGATCTATATTTAAACGAATCGAACAAGATCAATACTTTGTAATAAACTTAGATCGCTAGTCTGACCTGGAAAATCGTTTCATTAGCAAACTATTAAAAAACATGGTTCTGCTCTAAATAAGGGATACTTTTAAACATAGAAAACGGCAAATTTGTTCATTTAAGTTCCCGGAGAATGCAATTTACACTCCTGTTCAAGATCTATCAAGAATGTATATGAACTCTTATGAAATAGGGTCATAGCGATATTATTTTAATATACTTATTGTACCTGATTCCTATATTCCTATAATTCATAAATATTCCAACTCTTTAGTATAGCTATTACTTAAATCTGTAAGAGTTGGATTCAAATAAATGGGATTCATTTAAATAGAAGCACGTGGATGTACGAAGCTTGCCTAAATTATGTTTAAACACAAAGTCGGGATGATTTGGTTCAAATTGAACACAATGAAGTTCCGACGCCATCTGATTATAGACTAAAAACTGAAGACAAATAAAAGCCCACAAAAAGGAGAGAGCAGATGTACGAAGGTCGTTGCCCCTGCCAGGCGCCGGAAGCACGGGTCGCCTTAGGAATTAACGCCTTAAATGAAAACCGATAAAATCATTACCCTTCCAAATATCCACGCGTTTGTGAAAATTAATTTCATACTGTCTCTTTATAAACATTTTTTTATCTAACTGAAGTAGCAAACGAGCTTGCAGTCCCCTTGATAGCAAGTGGTCACTACCACCCATGAACATCGGTACCTAAACAACTTTATACAGAACATGGGAACTATCTGAAGTCAAGATGCATTGCCACTCCTGAGGACTAAGATGGTCGCCTCATGTAGTTGTGTGTTGGCAATTACACCCTCCCAACTAACTAATGCAAGAACTGTTTTACTCTAGAAATTGGTGTGGCGGTGGTACTTCCCCGATCGAACAACACTGGTTCTACCACCTTCAAGACACATTTACTGCAATGATTTGAATTCTTGGTTACTTCCCTCTTCTATATAAAACAAAACATTGTTAATGAGTAATTATTTCCATACGAATTTTATTATAATTGTTTGCATACGGTTTCGGCGTAGGGTTTCGTCCCAAAGGATGAAAACGGAACCCTATTACTACGACTCCACTGTCTGCCTGTCACCAGACTGTTTCTCATGAACCATAACAGCTAGAAAGTTGAAATTTTCAAGCATGATGTATATCTATAAAACAGAATATAGCAAATATTTAAAGGAGGCAACAAAAGATTTTAAGCTATTATATAGATTTTATCACGGGCTTTGAGCGCGGTGACCGAATCAAGAAGTTCCGTAACGCAAAAACCTAACACCTCCCACTCTACAAACCACGTAGCGCGGCCGAGCGTTTGCTTAACGTATCTTATAGTGAGATACCAGAGCTGTAAGGCACAACTTATTTTCTAAAGCATATAACTTTCGGTTCCCAGTAGTTTTTTTGTGTACTTTTTAATACCTGTGCCACGCAATTGATCACATGTATCAGTCTTACAATTTGATTAATCTGGTATCATACAGATCACAATCATAACCTGTAGTTTGTTAGAACAAGTGATTTTTTGTAACGAGATTTCAGAATTTACTTACCTTAGAGTGCGTTAATGCGAGCGTGAGGCACGGAGCTTTTTACACACAATTTCATCAATTTATAATGATGTTTTAGATATACTACCCACCACTGAGAATTAATATGAAAATGTAGATGACATTACCACTCATTGTATAAAGTTCTAAGAAAGGTACAGTTTGAATTTCTATATTGTACTAACAAATATAAATTGTTATATTCTTAGATACTTGTAGCCATATTTGAAGAAATCGATTATCAACGTCATTATAAATTCGTAAACCGTTGAGATTTACGAAACAAAGCAAAGTTTGTCTGAGTTTATTATTTGTAATTTGTAACTGGTTTATAACTTTTAAATAATCTTGTAATTAAATAAGTTTGCATTCCTTATTTCTAAGAGCCCTTCAGCGATATGTTAAAATATCGTAAGTAATCGTAACTCCACGTTAAAAGTCTGTGTGTAATCTTGATTTTTAAGAGGTGTTTAAGATTAATAATATAAAATTTCTGAACGGGTCTACTTTCAGAATGAGATCATAGTCCACCGCGCTGGCCAAGTGCGAATTGGTGGACTTCACATACCTCCGAAAACTTTTTTTATAGAACTCTCGGATGTGTAGGTTTCCTTGCGATGTTTTCCTTCACCGAAAAGCAGTGATAATTAATTTCTTATATGCACATTGTTTTAGAAAAATCAGTGGTGCGTGCCTGAGCTGATCCTGGGACCTCCCGATCGTGATGAAAGTTTCAACCATTCGTCTATTACTGCTCCATAGAAACATTTAATGCCTTGATAGATTTGTATATCAATCAAATGTAACTTTACAATTCAAGATCTTAAAATGTACTCTAACTTGTAACGTGTAAAGTGTTTTCTCAAATACTTTATTTAAATAGCGGGTTGATATTGGGTTAATATTAATATTGTCGACACTACATTAAACACTGTATGGGTTGAATGAAACGCGTAGGTTATACTGCTGCCTACTTCATACTTATTACCAATGCGATCTATTTATTAAATTCCTAAAAAATACGCTTTCTACACTCATAGCCTCACAGTAGGATTATCTCCTGTGTCGTGGGTACCTTGGACACACACAAGACGAATATACTCACCCAGACCCAGAACAGGAATCTAAACTCATCATTTAGATACCTGTCTGGCCGGGAATCGAACCCGGGACCCATTGCGCGTCAGACCGACATGTAAACCGCTCCACCGCGTCTAGATTCCTAAAAAATGGATCAACCCTATCCATCACTATAGCTTTTGTTTAATTATTATCAATTCATCATTATCAACATCAAGTATAACTTATCAAAATTTAAAACCATTTTATATTTTAGTATATAACTGCTATTCCCGATCAGCGATTTTTTAATTATTTTTGCCAAAACTTCGATCCAATTACATGGATCATAGTCACGGCGAAACTGACCACGTTTCAGCGACCCATGTAACTAAGTCGAAATATCGGCAAAAATAATTTAAAAATCGCTTATTGCAAGAAAAATAATAAAAATCATTCAATGCGTTAAAAATAGATTTAAATAGATGTTATGTAACTTTTAAGTATGTTTATACCTGTAGTAGAATTACCTCGCTCTTCCCTTATACAATTTTAGATTTTTGTATCTGACTGAGGTAACAAACGAGCAGTTCACCTGATGGATTGTGGTCACTGCCACCCATGGACATCTGTAATCAACCCCAGGACTATAATGATCGCCTCATGTGAAAGTGTGCCGGTGTGTGTGAAAGTGCAAAGCATATAAATTATTTATCAATGAATACCCATAATAGTATCGGATTTGTTTAAAAAAATGTATCAATTCCGCGATAATATTACTTCAAAATCAAATTTTCAACCACTTTATATGACACTGAATGCACGTGACTTTTCACTTCTACGATATAAGTGATTCTTCCATTCCCATACAGTCCATAATTACCTTACCATTTCATATTACCTAACCATCGTAGCGAGTATGCAACGCATTGTAAGACTTCCTGAAGGGTTCGTTAGGCAAAGCCGCTTCAAAGCGTGTCATTGACCTCGACATGCATAATTAGATGATGTGATTCACTGAATTGGTTAGCAGGTCACCGCCTGCTATACTCGATTCTTTTAATATTACGATTAAGCAATCGTATCTCGTAACTCTACCGCCTAATTCAGTTGCTTTGTCGTTTGACATGTGTATTGGGCTCTCTGTTTTTGAGGGTTTTTACGGAGCTAGATAAGGAAATGAGGTTTAGTTCAAGGTGGTAGAACCAGTGTAGTTCGACCGGGGAAGTACCACCGCCACACCTATTTCTAGCGTGAAGCATTTGTTGCGTTTCGATAGAAGGGTGTGGTTGCCGGCACACTTTCACATGAGGCGACCATCATAGTCCTCGAGAGTAGCAACGCATCTGTGATTGACTTCAGATGGAACCCATGTTCTATATGAAGTTGATTACAGATGTCCATGGGCGGCAGTAACAACTCACTTCTGTGAAATAAAAAAAATGTATTTTTGGCGTTATAATACAAAATTATAGGCGAGTTCCAAATGACGCTCACAAAACCCCAAACGCCCAAAACGTCGTTCCACAAGACGACCGCGGTCGTTGTGGTCGCGGCAAAAACGTCACTCATGACAACATGACTTACGCCCACGCGACGCTCACGACGACGACAAGGTGGGTCAAGTGATCGTCCCAGTAGAGAATACGTCAGTAAAGCTCACAAGCTAATGGAACGGGAAAATCTGCGGTCGTGAGCGTGGACTTTGTGAACATCTAATGGAACGCACCCAATACAACTTAAGAACACGGCACACAAACTGCATTTGCATACTATTTGTAAATATTATCTAGAACTACAGAGTTCTTAGTAGTTCTAGATATTAAAACATAAAACATTAAGAAACTAAGTTTAAGTTATGATGAAATATATTATTAATAAATTTATGTATCATAAACAATATTGACATATAAAATCTGTTTTAATGGAATTTAATCTAATTTTAATTTTATTTTATTCCAGAAAAAAATGTTTCTTTTGTTATTATTATTTGACGTACATGTTCCTCGCTTCTTTTAGAAGCACTCTTCGCCTTTAAATGTAACTTAACTTTCCCTTATTGTAGACTTTTGTTATTTTTAATATTATAACTGGTGTTAACTATGTAGGTGATCAAAAATAAAGAAATATCAATAATACTAAAAAATATATAATGCTCTAGAGTTCCAAAGCATTATATTTTTTATATTTTCATTCGTTGTCAACGAATAGTATAATTATAGTAATTATTATATTAATATAGTAATTATAATAATATAATTATTATATTAGTATAATTTTACATCGTAGGTTAGTTCCACATCCTGTTAGTAATAACTAAGTACATCCCAAGATGAGTTAGTATTAAGTACTATCACTAACATTTCCACGCTATTATTATGGGTTAGTTTCTACTTGTGTATTCAATCACCAAGTTAATTCAACCACAACCTGCATCTGCTGCTCAAGTTACCGTTAAATGCAAAACCGGATATCATTTAAATTCAAAAAAGTATGATTACAATTCCAAAATGTCATATATCACTTAGAATTTTACGGAATAAATATTTTGTTGTTTCTCTATTAGAAAAAAATCTTTGATAGTATCATATTTTAGAACAGCCGAAAGTGAGTAAAATATACATAAAGTAAAATATCTTTTTGAAATAGTAATTTATTATTATTACATTATGATTTTTTTTCGGCTGTCCAAAATTTAAGGAAACGCAATTAATTATATCTTGTGTATTTTAATTATTGGACGGATAAAATGTAACATGAATTAATCAATGTAATTATATATCTTTCCAACAACATAGGTAAATATAGTATAGAAAAAAAAATATCCAGTTTATGCAAGTACTCAGATTTACTGTTTTTAGCATATTAACCATAACATATGTAGAAAAACCGTATTGATTCGAGTTATTATTATCACAGGCCTTGGTTAATAGCACAAGCGTAAGGACCCTTTCGATACGCACCATTTCTCTCTTCCCTATTAGTGTCGTGCCGGTATTCTGTCTGAAAAATCGAATATATTATTAGTTATGTTGTAATAGGTATAAAATATGAAGTTGTATATAGAATGTAAAGTTCGTTAGATAGACGTTCTGTAGTCTATTACATTATAAGATCTAGTCATCTAAAGATAAACTATAAAAAATGACCGTTAAAAATCCTATGGATTATAGACTTTTAACATGTTGTGGAAAATTACTAACATAACGTAAATCAGCTATATAAACCCCAAGAAACATACTTTCATATTATGTTACAATAGCCTTATAGATCATCAATTACATGTCTATGTTATTTTTATACAATGAAACTAAATTTTAGGTAGTGAAACTAAATACAAATACATCCCTACATACAAAATAGTTTCGCTTGTACGAAAATGAACAGAAAGTTGCATTTATTTGTAATGAATAATAAAGCACTAGAATAAAATTTATTATATTATTTAAAATTGATTTTTTTATTTGTCACTGACTTCAAAATCGCATCAAACCAAAACTAAATTTGTAAGTTAAAGTCCATATTTTAAAGTAATATTTGAATAAATTATAATGGAGTATGTAAAGGGTAATATTTAAGCCTTTATATCATTGAAAAGTTATTGCAGTTTAATTAGGTACATTTTACATTTTAAGTGCGACAGAAACTCTTTTGAAGAACTACAGGCCCATTGCGCTTCTGAGCCACGTGTATAAGCTGTTTTCGAGAGTCCTCACTAACCGCATTGCGCGCAGGCTAGACGACTTCCAGCCTCCCGAACAAGCCGGTTTCCGAAAAGGCTACAGCACCATGGACCCCATTCACACGCTGCGGCAGATTATACAGAAGACCGAGGAGTATAATCTGCTGTTATGTGTTGCTTATGTGGACTATGAGAAAGCCTTCGATTCTATCGAGACCTGGGCGGTGCTGGAGTCCCTTCAGCGATGCCAGATCGACTATAGGTACATCGAGGTGCTGAAGTGTGTATACACTGATGATTCCAGATGTTCCACCATGTCAGTCCGAGTACACGACCGAAGCACAAATCCAATCCAACTGCAGCGGGGAGTCAGGCAAGGCGATGTTATATCGCTGAAACTGTTCACCGCTGCGTTGGAAGATTTGTTCAAGCTGATGGAGTGGAAAGGTCTTGGCATTAACATCAATGGCGAACACGTCACGCACCTTCGATTTGCCGATGATATAGTCATCTTGGCAGATTCGCTGACGGACCTCAGCACAATGCTAGGCGACCTCAACAGTGCCTCACAACGGGTGGGTCTTAAGATGAACATGGACAAGACGAAAATCATGTCTAATGTCCATGTCACACCCGTACCGGTAGTTGTTGACGGCACTCCTCTCGAAGTTGTCGACGAGTACATTTACCTGGGACAAACGATCCGGATGGGTAAGTCCAACTTTGAGAGGGAGGTCACTCGAAGAATCCAACTCGGCTGGGCTGCGTTCGGGAAATTTCGTACTATCTTCTCGTCCACAATTCCTCAGTGCCTGAAGTCGAAATTATTCGAGCAATGTGTGTTGCCAGTGATGACCTACGGCGCCGAAACGTGGTTCACTGTAGGCCTCATTCGGAGGCTCAGGGTCGCTCAGCGTGCTATGGAGAGGGTTATGCTCGGAATTTCGCTACGAGACATGATTTGTAACGATGAAATCCGTAGACGAACGAAGCTTACCGACATAGCTCTCAAAATTAGTAGGCTGAAGTGGCAATGGGCCGGCCACATCGCTCGCAGGACCGATAACCGATGGGGAAGAAAGGTCCTCGAGTGGCGACCACGTTTAGGCAAAAGGAGTACAGGTCGCCCCCCTACCAGATGGACCGATGACCTGAAGAAGACAGCGGGAAACCGTTGGATTCAGAGGGCACAGGACCGGTTGGAGTGGCGCCATTTAGGGGAGGCCTATGTTCAGCAGTCGACATCAAAAGGCTGATGGATGGATGGATGGAAGTGCGACAGAAACAGCCTGTCAAGTTTACAACAACTAGTCACTCGTCGCAACGGTCAAAATTCGACCGTAATTAAAAATAAAAAAAAAATATGTTTCATATTTTCCAAAGTAGCACGAATATTTCTCCAATACAAATAAATTGTAATAATTTTCCAGATGTTTTGAACTCACCCGTCAAAGATAAAAGAGGTTTAAGTTGTTTAAACTTCTTTTAAAAGCATTATTAGCTTTTGAAAGCTGTATTTAAAGCAATAGCGTGTTTTTTGACACAGACATCTGATATTTTGGACGTTATGTGTTTTCATAGTAAGACATTGAATGGTCTATTTCGTTTATTATGTATGTGTTTGTGTATATTTTATGCTTTATATGAAAAAAATATTAGCATTGCGTAATCCTTCTCTACATCAACTATAACCGTGCGTAATTTCATACTCTGCCGTCTGCGGCAAGTATCTTAAAAACGAATCACTAGTTTTTGCTTCACGTATTAATATATAGATTATAATTCATTATACGGAACAGGTGTCAATACGAATGGATTACATAACTAATGCTAGTTTCAACTGGTTCCTCACGAAACGATGTGAATGCAATATGCGGCAAAGGCCCATGACCCTACGCGGTATTTTTTAACGTTATGACGTTAAGCAGTATAGAGCTGTACACACCGCATCGGTCAAAATGTAGGAATATTATTATAAATTATTTACGAATTCAAATGTTTATTGCTCGTGTAAATTTATGTATCCTAAACAATATTGACAAATAAAATCTGTTTAATTTTTATTTTATTATATTCCAGAAAAAATTTTTGGTGTCTATATTATTATTTGACATATGTTGTATTCTCTCCTTTTGCAAGAAGTCTTTGCCTATAAATGTAGTTGCACTTAGCTTTTCCTTGTTCTAGACTAACGTCAGTACTACGAATAACACACTTCACACTAAGTATCAGATATTAAAAAAGTTACAAGGTATACGTACGCCCGGATTTTTTTATACAGGTTGTTAAACTGAAATAATAACGTGAAACAAGGCATAAAAAAGTGCGCTAAGAAAAAATACAACAGTTAAGATTATAAAGACTAACAAATTGCGTTATAATAATTTCTACATAACTAGCACAAACATAGCTAAAACGAAGCTTAAATCAAAAAATCTTTGAACGAGACTTAACATTATACGGCTCAGAAAACGCATAACGCTCTCAAATGTTTATGTTGACAATAAACTCGTATCGCTACGCGTAAAGATTAGGAAACCAAAGGCCCATGACCTTACGCCACTTCCGAGTGTTATGCAAGCGTGAACGATAACATGGAAACAATGCATTTGAATGCGTAAACCGTGTATGTGATATTTAATATCGCCTCTTTACAAGAACGACGTGTTGTCTTGAAAACTACATTTTTTATTGAAGTCTGTTTGTTGAGTACACAAAATAAAATTAATGGACTTACAAAAAGCTAATCCGATCAGTCGATCACAATAAATATTACCTTACTTACCGGCAAAGTTAAGAAAACCATGATAATTATGAAATTGAACAAAAAAGGTGAATTTTATTAATCGATAGTAAAATTGCGAATTAAGAGGCATGTAATTTTAGCTTCTCTGCCTTATTAAAATAGTAATCATAATTTGACTTAAAGAATACCTAACCTACCGTACCTAATTACAAAGACTCAGTAAGTTACTCGACTTACTGAGTCTTTGTAATTAAGTACGGTATTTATAAGATTTTACAGTTGTAATGTACCTATATGTCAAATTAAATGAAAAAATGTGTGCGTGTACTAGCGTACACTCGTAAGAAGTGAAACTTCTTTATGACGTTATTTTTCAAAAAATAATTTACTATATGCAACTTTACAGAAATTGGTTACATAAAGTTTATCTAATAATCTAACCTATAATAACCTATCTGATATCACGCGTGGTAGGGATAAGAAAAAGATGGCGCGTAACGGAAAAAAAAGATGGCGCGTAACGAAAAAATGTTACACAAAATTTTTTTCCAACCCCGATAAAGAAGTTTCACTTTTGTTTTCCAACCCCGATAAAGAAGTTTCACTTCAAAAAAAAATAGCTTCTAATCATAATAGCTAAGGTTGAAAGCCAAACTAACGTCAAAGACCGAAACGACTCTTTTATATCGAAGGTTAGTTGAAGAAAGGCCCATGACCTAACGCCAAGTTCATTTCCTTACGTAATGTCATAAGAAACAGCGTTTCCTTTTCATAGCGTACAATGTCATAATTATTATACAGTAATTTACACCTCAATTAATTATAGAATATTTTCTAATTTATTTGAAACTTCTAAATCCCTTAACACAGAAAAGAAATTATTTTCATTGATTTTTTTTATCTAAAAAATTATATTTCACAGTAATTTGTTATGTAAAAAGGAAAAAAAAAATACAAAACAAATTACCGTATATTAACATAATTTCAACTTATGTTATCGATGTTTAAAACTACATAGTATAAAACATAGTCGCTTCTCGCTATCTGTCCCTATGTATGCTGAGATCTTTTAAACTACGCTACGGATTTTAATGCAGTTTTTTTAATAGATAAAGTGATTCAAGAAGAAGGTTTTTATGTGTAATACGTGTATAATATAGTAGAGAGACACTGATAATTTTAGATTTATGACTTTTAGGTTGAAAGAACTTCGCAGGTTCATTTAGTTACAAATAAAGGACAAAACTTCTTCACATTTCAAGACGTCACTGAATTCGACATAAAGTGTAGGTATGGAGTCACTCAAGCAATTTGCTATAAACATCTGTTATTATGCGATACTCAACTTTAGACCGAGTCTTTATGCATACCAAAGCCGTCTGAGAGCCTTAAACGAGATTTAAAAAAGTCAATCCGGCCTTTCGCTGACTTTTGAACGAAATTAAACGAAACTTTTTTATGTTTTAAGATCGTTTCAATGTTTTATTAAATCATTCTGAATAATCTGAGCACATCCAATGTTACTCGGTTAGAGTTATTTGCTTTTTAGGTATTTCGCGTTATTTTTATGTCGCTTCGACTAATCTTTTGACAACGATGTCTGTCAAAAGTGCTCATATAGTCAAGAGCAGTTCCCGCTTTTAATTTCACGGTCGGCGGCCGCCGTAGTCATGGCCCTTCTAAGAGCGTGGAGTGACAATATACCCGTACATAAGAAATCTTCTTATGTACGTTGACTGTTTTCTGGGAAAACAAAACTGTATAAACTTTTAAGAGGCATAACTTAAACTATGTTTTACTTAATTTAGAATGTCGTGGTTAGGCTTCTTACACAATAGATCTTTTACTATGTTTTGTACCAATACGAATGTAAAGATGTATTATTACGTCGTCAATGAAATAACTACCTTTTTGCACAAACTTAAAGTCATGCTAAAAGAAGTATATATCTGCGTTTTAACTGACTGTATTATAAAGAAGCTTATGTTTTTCGAAAAAGCTAGAGGGATTTAAATATATAAGACCTCTGATTTGGTTAAGTTATGGGACTTGTGGGAGTGACATCACTACATAGTATAAAACAAAGTCGCTTCCCGCTGTCTGTCCCTATGTATGCTTAGATCTTTAAAACTAAGCTACGGATTTTAATGCAGTTGTTTTTAATAGATAGAGAGTGATTCGACAGGAAGGTTTTTATGTATTATACGTCTATAATTTAGACGAGAAACACTGATAATTTTAGATTTTTGACTTTTAGGCGGAATGAAGTTCGCCGGGTTAACTAGTAGGCTATGTAATGTTTAAACATGGTGCCCTCAAATAAAAAGATGAAGAAGAAAAGATGAATAAAAAGCCCCATGGTTTCGTCAATGAATGTGGGCCCACACTTTTAATTAGACCCTATTGATCATTTTTCTACAAAATGGCAGTGTACAAAATACCTAAGTATTTTTCTTCGTAACAAAAAGTATACAGTAGGCTTGTAAAAAAAAATCCTAAATGGGGAATAACATGAAATACCATATGTAAGTGTATCTATCTAACATACTTATAACATAAAGTACAACAAAGCTCAATCGATTCGATTCAAAATTGTTACAAAGACAACATGTGACGATGATATCCTGCATGCATAAAATACAATTATTTAGACCAAATTTACCAGTAAATTATGACGAGGAAGAAGAAATGTAAGCATGTACCAATAGATTACTTTTTAATGGGTACGGAAAGGCAGGCCAAGAATTTATCTTCCAGAAATTTATAACCCTCGCATATTTGAGTCATCCGGACTTATAGTCTCACTGGAACGTTAATTAACGCTTGGAATTTGTTATTTAATTTTCTAATTCAGTACGGCAGTTCTGGTGTATAAAATATGAAGAAGTAGGTATAGTATATTCCCCAGATAGTAAAGGATTGGATTTTGTTGCTATCCAAAAAAATACTACATGCTCCTATCAGACATTTGAAAATGATTTTTTTACCAATCCTATTTTTTATTTTATAGAATATATGAATATCAGAACGTTTGATCATAAATGTAACAAAATCATAGTTAAAATGTTATTATATTATTATTAATGTTATATTATAAATTCAATTATCGCTCAATTTTGTTCATACATTTCAATAGGAAAAAATATATTATATTGAGATCTAAGCGGCATATTACACGTAACCCAGTAAGAGACCGCTTGAGTGAACAAAATATATCGAAAAATTCTTTACCGTTTTAATAATGCCCAGACAAATAAGAATCGCAAGTATTTTTTAGTAGTTGAATATCAATGTCCTTTTCAAAATCAATTAAATATATCTTGTTCGATTCTTAATGTATCTATTTCAAACGAAATATTATGCGAATCAACATTCAAAGAAAAATTAAATAGAAGTACTTGACTCAATTTTCAAAAGATGATTTTGAAATTGAAAACGTAGGAAAGGGTTTCATAATGAATTATTAACAAAACGATAACAAAATAATATTTATTTTAAGAACTAAAATAACCCGTGTTAAATAACAAAGCAGTCGGAAAATATTTATCTTTTACTTGATGGCTGATGCAAAGAAAACTTTAATTTGCAAATTATAATTGAAATGCTTAAAAACTTCACACGAGTTGGTTTTAAACAAATTAAATCGTTTACGTATATGCAACCCAGAGAGCGACTGAAAGCTAGACAATAATTAAATTACGACGCGAATTTTAATCAAATGTAGCTAGTGTTAATTATAGTTACCACCATATACGTATACAATATTATCTCTGTGATTACATACACAAGCACCATTTTTTATCTGATTGAAGTAACAAACGAGCATGCAGTCCACCTGATAAATGATCACTGCCGCCCATGGACAGCTGTAAGCAACTTCATAGAGAACATGGGTTCTATTTGAAGTCAATCACAGATGCGTTGCTACTCTCGAAGATTATGATGGTCGCCTCATATAAAACTTTGCCGGCAACCACACCCTCCCGTCGAAACGCAAGAAATGCTTCACGCTAGAAAAAGGTGTGGCGGTTGTACTTCCCCGGTCGAACTACACTGCTACACTGGTTCTACTACCTTTAGATATATAGCATCTAAATCACATATACGAACTAGTTAACTTTAAAAAGAAAGAGTAGTCAATAAATTTAAAGTATTAGATCAGTTGTGATTGTATTGCACAAACTACCCAATCACTCCGAAATAAATAGTAGATTTACGCGATGCTGCATGATAATATAAAAATATACGCCCGTAGTATTCCAACTTCGACCTGAGAAATAGCAATATGTCTGTGATCGATTTCTACCGACCGAATACTATGTCGTGTTGACTATGAATATCAGTTTGCAAGACTTGCCATCTTTAGATTACAAACTCGCTTCTCCATTTTATTAAAAGATACATATATTCCATCATAAACACAAACTACCTAGTATTTATTTCGTGTAGTGCTTCCACTTTATTCAAAATTGATTGAATCGTCCATACATCATCAAAAAGATAACGCCTGTTGTACCGAACTTCTTTATATTTCAAAATAAAATAAAACTGCAACAACTTGCACGGGCTTCACGAAATGGTAAACATAACCCAAAAAGTTACTATATCCCCAACTATACATAATGTCACGATATCGTAAAGTTTAATCGTATTTCTTACAATAATACCATATAGCGAAAGTTTCGTAAGTATAGACTTTTATGCGCCATTTGAAAACTTTGTGGGATTCACAAGATATACGACCAAGAGTTATATTCCGCTATGTTTTATGTTTTGTTTAATTCATAGATTTTTAGGTCGTATATTTTGTAACGCAGTACATTAAATTTATGCATTTTACGTACATAAAAGAGAATTTCGCTGAAGAAAGCTCATTTCACAACGATCACGTGCGATGTTAAAGATAAAACAGAATCTCAAGAAGGACGATTGACGTGAAATTAATTTTAGACAAATTAAAGAAAATTTCTACGATAGATGTTTACGAGGAATTGCTAGTGACAATAAAACATAACATTTGGAGTTAGTATCTATGAAAATGCTTCAATTCGCGACAAATCGACGAAGATTAAAACGAGTAGGTTGAAGAAATAAAAAGAATAAGCATTTCAGTATGCAACGTTTCCTTAAAAACAGACATAGTAGTTGTTAAGTATAATTTGGAGTGAATAAAATCACTAGTATTTAATTTTAGAAAGTATATAAAATAGTACACATTAAGAGGTCACAGCAAACTCTCTGAGAATATTCTTAAGCAAGAAGAAAAGTCTTAAAGCTTTATAGAATTATTTTTATTTTCTTCTACTAAGCACGAGTTTTTCCCTACAACTGAGGAACATACTCAATCACGTCCCTCTAATGCGGATTATTGGGGTATGGTTCAGGTTACTGACGGATCCGTCTCGGATGTTTCCTAACCATTATCTTTGACGTGTGTTAGGTGTGGTTGTTTGCTGACTTTCATTTGAGACCACTGTCTCGGCTATCGAGAGCAGCAACGCTGATAGATGTCCTTAGCCGATGGTGGCCACTTTCTGGTCAACTACATGCTTGGTTGCTACAATCTTATATAATAAATCTGTCGACCGATTTTTCAATGATAACAAGACGACTATAGGTGGGCATTCACGTTACGACGGTCGTACGGACTGTCGCACGAATTACGGTCGTATGCGACAAGTTCGATCGTGAATAGCTTGGTCCTAAGGCGGACTGTACGACCAAGGTCATGTCGCAGGTCCACGATCGAACTGTCGTTGCGGCAGTCCGTTCGACCGTTGTAACGTGAATGCCCACCTTTAGCAAGTGCCCTTGTAATTCAGCCATCATCTGGAGTTACATAAATTTGCAGATTACAATTTACACAGCCGTGTTGTATAAGTACACAGTATACATAATGTTCAAGAAATTGTAACATATGTGTTTAAAAATGCTCTCATAGTTACAAATGTTTTCATATCAAGTCCAAAACAACTCGTGACCCTTGCAAAGTCCAGCCCTTTAGTCACGCCTTCAGAAATGTTTATACGATTTTATGATCGAAGGTTATTTCATTACAACAATGCCTGTTTATAGTACCTACAGGCAGAGGTGTAGTGTTACGCCAGGCATTTCCTTGGTACAATGAGGCTGTATCGCAATTATTACGAGTAAACGTGCATAATAAGGAAATTTTGTTAATAACCAGTAGTTTGTATAAAGCGTAAATATATATATGGAATGGTATTTACAAGTCACGATCGAAACAAAAACGACTACACTTTCCTAAACTTCTACAAACTGAACCTTGCTTGATTAAATCCGTAAACTAGTTTCAGTCGCTGCCTTATTGGAAGAAAAAGTATTTTTTTAATTTAGAACGCTGCGTATTAACAATTCCAATTTCTTGAGTTGAAGAAATCTTTTTGGCGAATGATGTATTATGTATTAGAGAGGTAATTCTGAAAATACAGTTTATGAAATTTATAGACACCTTAACATTTCAATTAAAAATTATTTTAATTTATAAAGGCATTTGTATATAATATTTTAGAGACAATTCTATTTTAGACAAGAGGGATTCGATTTGTTTCAATTTAGATTCCTTACTGTTGTTAGGATTCAAAGGAATCTTTCGGTATCTATCGTAGAATTGTTAACATTCCACTCAACTACCATTTTGGATTACATTCTTTATTGAAAAAATTATACTTGATGTGCTTTTTAACAGACTAACTCAGCTACCACTTTGCTAAATTGCTCATAATCGCGATGATAAGCTCCATTCCAAAATACTCCCAATTGTTTGCGAATTACTCTCTGTAACGGAACACATCGTTTTAAATCTGTAATAAATCTGCGCTTCACGACCGAAGACCCTTTACTATAGACTACTGATAGTTAAACTTGTTCTATGATATTTAAAATACTACCAAATACAAATTGATTTATTAGTGCCGTTTGTAAAAAGAGATTGTGGTAAGAAACTCTGACATTCTAGAGCTTCAATTTGTAGCCTCTATTTTTATACTTGCGTTTTATGGATCAGTCATATCATAACCTGCATATGTTTTTTGTAATACCAAATACATTATTAAACATTTTATATGTTAATAAACTACACTTGGTAAAGAGGCACTATGGACTCATAAGGGTACTTTGACCTAAATCAATCTTATTGTAAGAGGCCAACAGTTAGACGTTAATATGTTATTGACGAAGCAATACGCGCTCCCTTCCTAACTTACGGACACTTTATCAATATTGCAGCCATTACTTCAGACTAGATTTCTTAAATATCAAATCAAAATAAAGACGTTGACGACCCGCGTGGCGCAGCGGCTACCATACCGGTCTGACGCGCAATGGGTCCCGGGTTCGATTCCCGGCCAGACAGGTATCTGAATGATGAGTTTAGATTCCTGTTCTGGGTCTGGGTGTTTGTGTATTCGTCATGTGTGTGGCCATGGTACCCACGACACAGGATAAAATCCTACTGTGGGGCTATGAGTGTAGAAAGCGCGTTTTTAAAATAATGCTTATCCTGTTCACACTCAATCATATTTACTTCAGAACTTGTTACGTCTGGAATTTTATTTTATGTTTGCCTCGCACATACGTACCGTCTACAGGCTACATAAAATTGCATTTTTATATTCTATCACGTTCCACGATCACTTCAGAGGTTCTGAATTTTTGTGCACCTCATATGTCAAATCGTCAAGGGCTTTTGTTGTCTTCTGTTCCAAATATTATACTGGTAGATACGTGAAACTGCGATAATTTTAACAACTGGACACAATAATGCTATATAGTGCCACTACAAAGCTATATAGATATATTATACCACTGTAATAATATCAAAGGTTCAATTGAAGACGAGACGTTAGTAAACTGAATTTACGGATTTCATTTCTAACGTATTACTGTTGACCACTACTGAGCATTGGTTTCTTAGAAGGATTTAGTTTATATTTAGTTTTTTAGTGCTGGTCTAGTGAAAATTACTTACATATCGCAACAAAACACAACAAATCTGATTATTAATACGAACTTAATGAAATGTTAGATAAGCCTTGGACTCAAGCCCCGGACCATCCATTGGTAAAATTAAGATTTTTGTCCGAGGTTCCGAGTTTTAGTCCGTAACTTTGTATTCATCCGTGCTATCTTTGAGGAAAGTGTAAAGTTATACATGCTGAAAGTATATGTATATTTTCCTAACATTGTGTCAAGAGTTCGTCTTACAAAGTCTAAGTAGATAGTTGGTATCGATCCTGCAAGTCGCCGGAGCTCGTGTAGCATAAAGTGGTTGCAAAAATCTTGATCACCGATAAAAGTTTGAAGCATGCTCGTTTAATGCACACTTTACAGGATGTCATGGTAAATTGATGTAGAAAGGAGAAATGTATTAAACAAGCAATTATTGTACATTATTTAAGTAACTCTCCTTTCATCTTTTGAAGGTGGTAGAACCAGTGTAGTTTGACCGGGGAAGTACCACCGCCACACCTGCGTTTCGATAGAAGGGTGTGGTTGCCGGCACACTTTTACATGAGGCGACCATCATAGTCCTCGGGAGTAGCAACGCATCTGTGTTTGACTTCAGATAGAACCCATGTTCTGTATGAAGTTGATTACAGATGTCCATGAGCGGCAGTGACCACTTACCATCAGGTGGGCTGCATGCTCGTTTGCTGCTTCAGTCAAATAAAAAAAAAAGTTATCTTCTTCTTTATAAAAATGAAAATTTGACTGTATGTTCTCTACAGAATTATAAACTATTCATTTGATCATGAGATGATCTTTAGCAAGATTGTTATTCATGAGCTCATGAGTATTTTTTGTGATGGCGTAGCAACGTGCGCAGGGTACAGCTGGTGACTAATAAAATTATTATTACAAGTTTTATCAAAGACAATGAAGCCATGATATTTAATTCTAATTTTAATGATAGAAAGGAACTAAGCCGTTGGATACTAAAACTGTTTTAGAAAATTTATGAAAGAAAGATTAAGATTTTTATTACTAAGACTATTTCGAAATCTCTTACTATTTTCACATTAATGTTACGTTACGTTACGTTACTTACATATTATAAAAAATGGTTGAATGAATATTTTATTGTATAACTCAGAACAATCAGATATTCATACGCAAGAATTGTAAACATGAAATATAAATAAAGATATAAAATCACTATATTATTGTAGTTTTTACTTCAAACACTAGAAATACTGTAATAAAATTTAGACGATCTATTAAAAGCAGTATTCCTTACAGCGGTTAGGTTAGTTTAGTAACTGTTTGTACTGTTAACATTTGCAATTAACATTAAAATCTTAATTGTTGTAGTTACCCGAGACTTATCATTATAATGAGTAATCACATTCGTAATAACAATTTATATAGTAAAATTCCAGAAAGTTAGTACATTATTTGATTTGAACTCTTGAAATCATCGTTGAGAGTAGGAATTTCGAAAAACGATTGCGCGCAATCACACTTTACGTGACTTACTTAAAAAATGCCTTTTCAAGTCCATTGAACAAACTGATAAAATAAAAGGAAATAAAATTAAAGGAACGAATGATCCTAAGACGGAGAGTACACTGATGTCACGTATCTCATAAACTTAGAAAATTGTCCGTTGAATCGTGTGAAAACTATTGATAATATACCTTACGGTACTGATTGAGATGGTTTAGAAAGATGAAATTACGGTTTATAGACCTTGAAATTGTCGACTCTTTTTTTTATACTTTAACCTAACGGGCAGACGGGCTACCTGATGGAAAGTAGTCACCGTCGCCTATGAACATTAGCAACACCAGAGGAGTCGCCAATGCATCGCCGGCTTCGAAGGAGAACTCTTTTCGCACCTTTCTTGAAGAACCCCATGTCATAGCGCTCCGGGAATACCTCAGGAGGAAGCTCATTCCACAACTTGCACGTCCGTGGCAAAAACTACGACTCACTGGAAAACTTTGACACGAGAAGGTATAATTGATCGATCACAATGCCCCTCGTATTGAACTCGGTGGATGTTACGTCAGTAATTGGCTCATATATTGTAAGAAGGTTACCGGTGGAAACGTTCTAGGAAATGGAGAACCTTAAGCAAAATATGGTCACTAGATATACCTATTTGTCATCTTAATTAGGTTAGATAGCGTAGGGCCGGGTTAGCCATCTAGCGGTCACTAGTTTTCTCGGCCATATGCAGTATATCGGAATTAAAGGTTACTGTGTATTGCAGTACATTTTTAATGTTACCTACAAGGATATTATTTATACCTAATACATAAATTAACGTTATTAAAGACTAATACACTAAAATAGTAGTAACGGGTAGGCCACGCAGTAGAAGAGACTTCGAGTGGAGACCACGTCTGGGCAAAAGAAGTATAGGCCACCCCCAACCAGGTGGACTGATGAAAGACGACGTGTAACATAGGGTAGGGGAGACCAATGTCCACTTTCAAAGGCTAAACGTACGGATGGATGAAAGTCTTAATCATCAGAAACATAAGAATAGGAAATACTATAGAGATCAACGTCCATAACTAAGTGATATAAAGATGTCTTAACAATAAGCGTTTGATAAACGTAACAAGCCTTCGTTACTAGTTGATCTTAAACAGCATTAAACCTTTGGTTATTTATAAGAAATTAACGTTACATTTTAGCACTAAACCGTCTGGTAAAACTTTGCCACAATATCGAGAAAACATGCACACCCAAGGGGAGACGTGTGAGTTATAGTCATGTAAGTATGTGGATAATATCCGTAGTGAAAACACAGAAGATTTTTCATAGCTAACTTCTCGGGATATTTCCCTTAGGCCGCATTTCACATGACGTAAAATGCTATAAAGATGTACATGTTATCAGTCCACTTGGATAACGTGTTCATTAGATCGATTGACTGTATGATATTGAAGCTAAGTTAGTGATAATTGTCAATCACGTGAGTCTGTACTCGACTACATGTAGAATTGAACTAATACTAATGGTTTCAATACGTCGCCAAGATTCAATACCATGATATCCCACGTCTTTTCAAAATACTAGTATTTCCCCCAGTTATTTAATCAGAACATCTTTCGTCGCAACCTTCTCGGGATATTTCCCTCGAGCAAGATTCTACATGATGGAAATTACTACAAAAATGCACCTCTTATCAATCCACTTGCACCACACGTTGAAGTGAACAATATTGTAGTCCATTTTATTGTTAGTTTTATATTCCCCATTTAAATCTAATCGACTGCAAATGAAATTAAATAAATTGCGAATGGTAATAGGTAACGTCTAATAGATCGCGATACCAATTCCAAATTTGTGATGTCCATACAAAAATACCACACTTATTAGAGTCTGTAACACATTTTCATAGTATAAGATCGTAGAAGGCTCTGACTTGTCAGCAATTACATTATAAATAAGATCTTAGAAAGCTCTTGACAAGACTTGTCAGCCATCACATTATAATCTATTATACCACAAGCTTAATGAAGTTTGGTGGCAGACGTCACATCTTATATAACTTGGGACCTAAAATTGTCATTTTCGTGAACTCAAGAACTTATGACGTAGTTTAGACAACAACGAATCCGGTGACAGCTGCCTAAAACCTGCCTACGTTAGTTATAGGCGTTAAAATTACTTACCATGGATATACATACAAAGGAATGAGCTGCTTTAGTTTTCAAAATAGTAAATTATATCGTATTCCGTAGTCTCAAAATGAACTCGAATGTTTTATAGATTATACAGATATATTGGATGTTGAGAGAGTGAAATTTTTCGTCTTGCATATTTGTAACTCTACCGAATAATGCATTTAGGCAAGTGTAATATTAGACAAATAAAATATTGTAGTAAGTAAATAGGGTCTTTGCCATTATACTAAAAAATACAATTACGTACAAGTATAATGGAATAATTTAGTTATGTATACAGCTTATATATTAAAGGAATAGTTAAAACTTAGGTTATAAATATAGTTAGTTTATAAACAATAACATCCACAACTTTTCTATCTCTATAATATAATATAATTAGGATAGTAGCTGATATGCATGCTCGTAAATATGGGTATTAGTAGAAGTAACATAACATTCTATTTTGTGCATAAAAGTACTATAACTGAGGTGAATGGTTGTTTTTGAGTTAAAGTTGAAACACGCTTTCTACACTCTACAGTAGGATTTTCTCCTATATCGTGGGTACCATGGACACACACAAGACGAATACATAAACACCCAAACCCAGAAAATGAATCTAAACTCATCATTCAGATAACTGCCTGGTCGGGAATCGAATACGGGACCCATTGCGCGTCAGACCGGTATGGCAACCGGTCCGCCACGCGGGTCGTCAAGTTCTTACACATTTTTGTTTTTCAATTACATGTATTGTGTTACGTATACGTTTACAAAGTAAGTTTATTGAGTTATATGTCCTTTTCGAATATATCTGCGGTTGTACAAACTGACAACTTAAGAGTATTTATGCGGCTTCAGTATTAGTAAAGCTAAGTTAATAAAGAATGAAATCGGAATGTCCCGTGTTACATTATCTACTCTCAGTCTTCCTAAGTCTTCCTCAAATGGAATTTGGAGATAAAGAAACGCGCATGAAATTCGTGTTATTATTGTTTTTAAAACAAACATATTTTTTGAGTAATCACCTACCAATCGTGATTCAAGTAGGTACTCGTACAAGTAGGTACATTATCAATCGGATTTCGCTGAAAATTGGCAAACGCATAGATTATGACATAAATTTTAACCAAAGTAAGTTTTATTTTTATACTAGCTGTACACTGCGCGCGTTGGTACGCCATCACAAAAAAATACCAGAAACCTTTGCTAGCTCATAAATAACAACTTTGCTAAAGATCATCACTTGTTCAAATGAATAGTTTGCGATTCTATAGAGTACATACAAACAGACATTCATTTTTATAAAGAAGAATATCTGTCTCATATACATACATATTACTTTAATAATACGCACTTCGTTAAATCAAAAGCATTTACAATCCTTCTGGATCTATAAAATCAGCTGAAATTCTTTTAGGGAGTAATTATTTTTGTTCATGCGTGTTGTCATTTGGTATCCGGTATATTTGTCCTTTTTGTGTTTACAATAACACTAAGTAACCTGTGTTTTAGGTCATGAACTATGTGTGTGCCAAATTTTAGTATAGACCGGTAGTTTATCTAAAACATCCTCACAAAGATTCACATTTATCATAGGTGCATGTTTAAAAATGTCACACACTCATTAGCTTAAAAAGATTAGAAATAAGTTAATATCGTTATTTATATGTTTTATAATAAGGGACTAGGAACAGAACTACGTTAGCGATTCCCATTAGCCACGCCTGGTCCTCAAACCTTGCTTATTATGAACCGTATGCTTTCAAATTGCTCAGCCGTCGTGCAACGTGATGTTACTAGATTTTCTTCTAGTGTGCGGTTTTTCTCATTAAATATGATTATGCTACAAGCATTGGTTTGAAATTCTCTTTCGAATTTGGGTTCCAAGTCTATTATATGTTTTTTAAAGTTATTTTAATGGGTAATGTAAAAACTCTTTACGTTTTCAGGAAAGAAATAGTTGTATAAGGTGTAGCAATTATATCAGGCGCCACTTTATCTTACTATGTTATGGTACACTATAGTCTAGGGTCTTCCCAATGTAAAAGTCAATCCGTGCCCAAGAGTGGACCTGACATAGCTCAATGATAGATGAGATGTACAATGTTTTACAATATATCCGATTGAGTTCTATTCCTTTTTTATTCATTTACGTTTTTGTATCGACTTCTTTAATAACTCTTCGCAAATGATTGTGCAACTGGCTCGACTTGAGAACTACTAATGGCTTAAAGCCCTTGTTCATTACCCGCTTTGCTGTCTATAACTGTTCTGAAGAAACAACAAAAATAAAATCTTTAATCTGCCGATTTCTAAAGTATTCAGAAACGTAATACAAATTAAGTAAGGAATGTAATACAATTAAATTAAATTAATGACCGTTTACTTTGAAGTCGCGACGTTTTATCACAACAGGTACCTACTAGACATTTGGCCAAGTAATTGCTCGAAAGAAGAATGATTAAGTATTAGAAATATAATTCAACATTACAATCGCCACACGTACCATCTAAAAGAATACGAAATAAAACCGGCTAAGTGCGAGTCGGACTCATGCACGAAGGGTGCCGTGCCATCATACTAATATTAAAACGAAAGTTTATGAGTGTGTATGTTTGTTACTTCTTCACGTCTAAACGGCTCGAGCGATTTTCATAAAGTTTGGTAGGGAGTTAGCTGACACTCTGGATTAACATATAGGCAACTTTTTACTGTGGGAAAATATCTTATTCCCACGGGACAACCGATACATCGATTATTTAACGCGGGCGAAGCTGCGGGGTAGCTAGTTATCTATAAAAGCGGCAATCATGTTTGTTGTAAGGGGGCTCCCTTTCATTATTTTTTTATTCTGTTATAGCGGCTAGTATTTTTTGTTATAGCGGCAACAGAAATACGTGACCTGTAAAAATTTTAACTGTACAGATACAGCTTGGTGACAATCAAACGGACAACAGAGTCTTAGTAGTAGCGTTCCGTTTTTACCTTTTGGGTGCGGAACCTTAAAAACAGCGTTTAGAAACAAGTAGTGACGTATACAAAAAGCGTATACAAAATAAAACAAGATGATGAAGGCCTTGACCATTTTGCCGTATTAACCTCAAATTGATGAGTTCTGAATAACGTTGTTATTCACGCAAAGCATAATACAAAATAGTTAAGCAATATGAACACATGAGAATACTAAGAGCAAGATTTAATTATCCGAAACACTTGTAATTATGAAATCCATTATCGCATGCAACATTTGCTAAATAATTACACCTTTATGAAAACCAAAAGGACGTGTTGTTGACATGCGTTTGTTAAGCCGTTGACAGGACGGTGCGTACAAAGCTTTACACCACCGTTATGATTGGCACATTGCAAAACACGCCTGCTTCCCGTAAACTAATTGTTTTTGTTGCGATGGCGTTCCTTTCTGAGTTTTTTTTACTATCGATTTCTTCCGCATATTGCATTGTTCGGATTGAGTGCATATCTTTGTTTCTGTGGCTATATTTATATTTATATTTCTATGGTATAGATAAATAACAACAAAAAACTTATTATTATAAATAAAACAAGCCATCTAAAATTGCCATGTGAGGCATGGTTCCCAAAACACTGTCGGCATTACCTTGCTGTACGGCTTATATTATTATAAGTATAAATAATATTTTAGGCCATATTATTATATTTTATAGGCTTATTTATTTACATTAGTTTTTATTTAGTGTAGTTTATGTTAATTAATTTTATTTACTATCTCTGTTATATTTATATAAACTCCTAATAAATATTTTATAATGTAGTATCGATTAAACTCATCCATTATATTGTAGGTAAAAATAAAACCGGTTCTGACCATAGTATTCAGTGAAATGCAGTGATTGTGATAGCAAAATCAACGTTAATTTACACACTTTTGAATGATCTTCTTATTACATATCCTGTTGTTAAAATAAGAGGCAAGATTTTACATTACACAGTTTTGAAATACTTGAAGAGTCGTTTTACTACGTTTAGATTAGTTGTTGAAATAAGAGACAATGTTTTACCTAATTGTGATAAAACACAAAGAAGGTATATGCTTCTGTCCGACATGTACATATTTTCATCTCTTACCTCATAAGTTTTATGCTATTTATCTATATATTAATACGTGAAGCAAAAACTTATGGTGCATTTTTAAGTAGTATGCCGCAGACGGAATAGTATGAAATTTTGCACGGTTATAGTGGACGTAGAGAAGGAGTGCAGAATGTTAATATTTTTTAAATAATGCATATAACATACATAAAATCAACTAAAAACACATCACACACACTACCGTACATTTGTCACAAACGCTTAAATAATAAACGAAATAGAACATCCAATGTCTTACTATGAAAACACATAACATCAGAAATGTCAGTGTCTTTGTCAAAATACCCGCTATTGCTTTTAAATGCGGCTTAGGTAAATAAACTTGTTTTTATATTTAACGAGTGCGTTCAAAATTACTTGAAAATTATTACATATTATTTGAATTTGAAAAATATTTATACTACCTTGGACCAAACGAAGTTTAGTTTTTTAATTTAAATTACGGTCGAATTTCGACCAATACGACTAGTCATAATTTTGACGTATGACCTATCGTTTTAATCACCTTGATCGTACTGTTTTATTGTTATGTAAACAATCCTAAGAATTTCTACCTTAGAATACGGGCACCATAAGCTATCCTCTGATCATCCACATGTACATTATGATAAATAATATTTTCTTGTTTGACACTTTTTAAGTCTCTACTTTAAAGAAGTCCTGGTTTTAGTTTTTTCACATTTATTTCACAAGTATATAACTTCGGAAATTTAATCTGGGATTCAAACGCTGGTTTCTAGCGTCGGAGACTATACTACTATCGGAGCGTATGTGACAATTTATTTAAAAAATAAATTCTGCGATCACTCCAAATTGTATAACGGAATGTAGATACATAAATTACCGTAATTAAGTCAACACAAGATGGCAGATATCCCGCAAGTATTTACAGAACTCTGAAAATGAAATAAAACAGAACTTAAATATAAATTAGCCATATTTCGTCCTGGAATATAATCCGTAAATAATAAAGAAAATATCTACCTAGTTTGTAAAAACTTTTTCATTTTATGTGATCCATGAGGATGCTGTAAGAAAAGTTGCCAAACCAATATATTTATTAAGGAGTAGCCGATGAAAGATTCTTATGTATGTATAAAAGAAATATTACACTCGATTATAAACTTGACATCTTTGTACTGGAAAAGATACATTAGGAAACGAAACCCTATGAACGTCGTTATATTTATGGCACAATCTCATATTTAAAGCGTAATCCCAATGTATAATCTTCTAAGACTTAATGATATGAAATGAAATGTCTTTACTTTGTGTAGGCCTACAAAGGCACTTGTAAATTGTCAGTTACAAAATTTTTTTTACACTATCAGGTTGTTCATTATAACAGTTCATTATAACATTATAACATAATATATTAAATAAAGCACCAAAATATATCAAAAGACAGCTACTAGAAGATTATTCGTCGTCAACCCATTATTGTCCCACTGCTGGGCGCGGATCTTCTCTCAGAATGAGAGAGTTTAGGCCATCCTCCACCGCTCTGGCCAAGTGCGAATTGGTGGACAGTATATTATTACAAAAATATATATATTAACAACATCCTCAACATAAATAAATTATTAAAAATAAAGTAATAATTTAAGTTTTGCTAGTCAGATTTTTTGGTTTCATAAATTAATAAATTACTAGTTTCCTACATCATTTTTATGCCATCTTGTTTTATAATCTTAGGTAAACTACAGGCTCGCCATTGCTGTAAATTATACTCCTTGTTATATGCTATAGGGATCCTATCGCATAGTGTTCGACCCGTCTTTTTGACCTTTCAATATATCACTTTGAACATGCGTCCTTTCTATTTAATGGATTGTGTACACAACATAAATATTTTAGATGCAAGTTTGTGAATATTTGTTTTATTGTAGTAGCAAGCGAGCTAGCAATCTTGGTAAGCGGTCAAAACGTCTCAAAACCCTTTCGAATGAAATGAATTGAAATGTCTTTATTTTGCATAAGCCTACAGAGGCACTTACAAATTGTCAGTTAAATATTTTTTTTACACTACCACCGGATCGGAACACGACCTCAACTGAGAAGATCCGACAAGAAACTCAGTGGGTTTGTCTTTTTTCTTTATATATCTTCTTTTGCCATATTCTTTTTACAATCCAAATAAAACTGAAGTCACTAATTACCAGGTGGTAGAACCTGGTAATTCGTACGAACGCTGGCACACTTTTTATATGAGGCGACCATCTTAGGTCTCGGGAGCAGCAACACATCTGTACTTGACTTCTGATAGACACCATATTCTCTATGAAGTTGCTTACGAAAGTCGATGGGCGGAAGTGATCATTTATCATCAGGTCTGCACTTATATCAGGCCTGCATGCTCGTTTGCAACTTCAATCTTTTAAAAAGTTGTTTATAAATGCGTTGCTAGTCATGAATTAAGTATCCAATAAGTTTATATCCCTCACAGACTTTCAACCAGATCATACCGCTATACTGCTTTATAAGGAAGAATTCCCTGTTATATTAATAAATATTCTGATACAACAAACGTTGTGTTTACCGACGGTTGCTTAATTAATAACCGGAATCGAAGGCGTGATATACCTACTCTTTTAAATACCGTAACTGCCATAAAGTGTGTAGATTTTAGTTCAAGAACTGATATTCTATATAAAACGATAATACGTATTTATATAAAATAAGTGCTCACTGCTGCATATGAATTTCAAATTTGGTTTGATTGAGAATTTGACCTAAGTGCGTTCGGCATAAGATTCATTTCTGCCCTTGAGGTCTAAGTCAGATTGTGTCATATAAAAGTTATTCCCTTATTATACCTTCAAACCTGAACAAAGTATCGCTTTCCACTCATCCTTAATAGGAACAATACTTTAATGGGAACATTATAAATATTCATGCCTACTGGCACCTGCCTATGAGCAGTGATAGCCTAATGGTTGAAACTTGCCCTCTCAATCGGGAGGTCCGAGGTTCAAACCTAGGCACGCCACCACAGATTTATGTGCGTATTAGAAATTATTTATCACTGCTTTTCGGTGAAGGAAAACATCGTGAGGAAACCTATACATCCGAAAGTTCTATAAAAAAAAAGTTCTCGGAGGTGTGTGAAGTCCACCAATTCGCACTTGGCCAGCGCGGTGGACTATGGCCTAAAACTCTCTCACTCCGAGAGAAGACCCGTGCCTAGCAGTGGGACAATAATGGGTTGACGACTACTGGTAGGAACGGGTGTGACAATGAGGCCTCCGATAAGGCCTTCGGTGTCGAACCCCGAAGTGTTTCGATTAAGAGGCATTTATTCCAAAATTTTAGATAAACACAAAAATTGTACAAACAAACGAATTAATCGATAAACATGATATTTAAAACAACATATTTTAATTTCCAGGAAATTGTACAAATGTAAAAATTTTAATACGAACTGTACGCACCGAGCGACCTTTGTTGAAACATACAATTAATTGCGTCCCCAACGCATCGTTTCTGTTGTACGACATATTTTACAGCTTTACGAGAGATGTTTTATTTGTACTCGTATTAATACAAATATATCGAAATGTTCGATCCGAAGGTAACATAGTTATGCCTGTTTCTACCGGTGAAGGGCTGTGGGTACTGTCTCACATATGAGACATATATCTTGGTCCACAGGATCGGTCATCTATCTGTGATCATCTTAAAGTAAAATACCTGTTCTATGTAGTCCATGGACGGCCAGAACTACTTGCCAACAACAAAAACCTATTGTATTAGGTATAATCTAGCACGTGTCATATTTTTCGCGTATAAAGGCCATAATTTTAAATATTATATAACAAATGGAGTGCTCTGACAGTCTTATTAGATGTTTAATTTAACTATATATAAATATTTTTTATATTTATTATCTAAAACTTCATTAAAATCATACACATTTTTATTTATAACAAAAATATCAAAGTTGCACGATTCGCGTTTACAACCCCAAGTCTCAATTTTTATTTCATTGCACTCTTTAATCTAAGTAGACAGCCCGATGCTCGTGTACGACTACGTTGTCAATGGATAGCGAGCTTATGGACAAGGTCGTTATGAAGCGACGGTCGGAACAACGGACCAAGTTAAAGAAGACTTGATAAAGAATTACAAACGTCCATACGTTTATTCTTCAATAGCTCTCCTTCATACTAGTGTTTCTGCAGCGTATGTATTTGAACGCAGGTGCAGCGCAGACGCCGCATAATATAACGTACGGGATACACTATCATGGCGTCTACATAATCAGCGTGGTGCCAGCGCACCTTTCTATAAAGAGTGTTAGTATACATGAAGACGATGCTATAGGATAGCGATCTTTCGGTCAAAGTCATTATTTGGACGATTGGGACAAAGGACAAAGTTTAAGAAGACTTGATAAGGAATAATAAACATCTAACAATTTCTTCTATAGTAGAGCTCTTTCATTTTACTGTTACTCCAGCGTAGGCGTTCAATAGACGTAGGTGCAACGCAGACGCCGCTATAAAGCGATTTACACGCGATGCTATCGCGGCGTCTACCTCATCAGTTGGTACCAGTGCGCACTTCAATGCTTAAGACAGCACGGTTTTTGTGAATCGTATGCAACCAGAAGACAGTGAGCTTATGGATAAGGTCCTTATGAAACAACGGGCGGAACTACTACGGATTACGTTTAAGAAGGCTTTTTAAAAAAGGATTTTTACCGCACAGAAGATTCTTCTATGTACTTTTATATGTAGATCTATATAAGTTGAAAAAGAAGACGTAAAATGACATATTGCTAAAAGGTTTTATCAATTTATCAATCTTGTGCTGTATATCATATTAAAAACATCGCTCCATTTTTTCAACATTACCTTCATTCCTTACGTAGTCGGGTAATAAAAATGAGATGACCATTGTTTTTTCCCATTATCATGACACAATTTATTGCGTTCACTATTTATTATCAATGTATTATTCTAGAATTTTAATTTACTTATATTTTAACTCTATATTTAGCTATTGTATTTCATTACTTGATACGTTTCCATATAATGCTAGGTCTTACTACCAATATCAAAATGCATGAGTCAAAAAATTCTTAATCTTTATGTTCTAAGCTGACCTTATAAAATATGTGAATCAGATTACGGATATCTATCCTTAAACAGATATATCAATAGCCAAACATGGCACGGGAAGTAAAAAAATCCTACTTGAATATAGTCATCGCTTGTGACTTAAACCGCAAGAATTCACACCTGCATTCAAACCGGTTGCATGCTACCACTTCGGTGTATAATAACTTAGGAATTGCTTTGTATGTCTCGTATAGTTAGTCATTTAAAGTTTATTAAAGTGCTTTGAATGAATTATCAGAAGTGACTGCATGCGAGGAATGTAAAATAATTATTGCAACGGTTACGGTACTTTATCTGTTCTGCTTATGACGTCATTCTTCACTGTGAATGTTTTAGTTTTACATTTCGAATCTTCAATAAATCAATATTCACAATCAAACTGTCTGACTAATGGATTACTGTTTATATGCTTTTTACAGTCTAAGCTAGTGACTAACAGGTACATATGACACATCATTTTTACTCAATAAATTTTATAAAGTTCATAAAGAATCAGAATAAATTTTGGAATTCTTGAAGATTCTGAAACTTCCGCTTTGTATCTGCATCGCTTTTGTTTGTGTTCTTAACGGTAGTTCAATCTGGTTAAAAGACTATAAATGTAAAAAATCGATACTATACCTATATGTATTGTCATGTTATCTCTATTATTTGATATCTCTATTGTTTATCTCTTTTATTTGATAAAAGAAAATTTATATTTCGCTAATCACTACACAAGACTTCATCGAATATTGAAAAGATTATATTTAGCATAGTACACAAGACTAACTTTTCTACGCTCCCCATTAACCACAGAACCGACCGCTTATGCCTTAAACCGCAACCATTCACACGTGTTCAAACCGGTTGCGGACGGGATCACCGGTTGTCCCGACAACCACGGGATCAACTGACTAAGCGCTCTTTCCTGATCCGAAGCCCACAAAGTTGTTGGATTGCTTCATCGCACCTTAATACGTTCAGAACATTTTGAATTTATGTGGACGTACTCAAATTCAGAATTTAAGTAAGAAGTTACTTAGGTACACGGTTTCAAAAGACATGCTATATTTATAGCCCCATAATATAATTCCAGATTAAATTCTATAAAAAGATTACTGTCATGCCTATATGTATTGCCTTTTAAAATCTATTGAACTAATTCGAAAAATCTTTCGTATCTATCTTAACTTAAAAAAACTGTGTCTTGGGTATAAAAACTCATCGTTTATAATTCTGTTAGTCTACGAATTTGCATGTCTCCAACACGGTGGACTCTGGCCTAAAACTGTCTTATTCATATAGAAAACCCGTGCCCAGCAGCGGGACAATAATGGGTTGACGACGACCATTCTGTTAAACTTCTCATATCTACCGAATAAGATATTATTCAAATATAAGAGAGCTGATTGCTCACTTATCGCTCGAATCGGTTCCCAATTTGCCTCTAATGCCAGACAGGTGAATATTCTAACGGTTTTGCACAGAAATACTACAAACGAGTCTTTCAATCATGTGGATAAATCTTGATGTAGTATCGTAATACATACTAGACTCGCTTGCCCGTAAAATAACTAAACTGGTACCAAGCAGTCAGCAGTAAAAAATTGATCCTCGGCAATGCAGAAATAGTTTGATATTTTTAGTTTTATTTCAAATTTTTGGTTACAGTATCATGGTTCGTATCTAGTCGCTCTTCACTCGTTCTAGCTTGTCATGAATAGAAATAAGAGTAGAAGAAAATCTTAGAAGAAAAAGATTACATTGACCTATCTTTGGATTTAGGCTAAGTTATTACACTTCACACATTTTTCATTAATTAAAACTTTAAGCAATCTTAACTTACCGTAATCAAAATAGAAAATATGTAGTACCGAAATAAATCTAAAAATAAGTCGTCTGTGATAACTTACAAACTCTACTAATGCTTACACTATCTCATTTCACCGTAAACTTTTAAGTAACAGATGCTCGTTGGATAAACTTTATTTTATCTGGCCCTGCTTGATTCAACTTCATCTTTGTCTACATAATCTTTAGGGACAAGAAACCTTGCTTAGTATCTTAAAATTATATAAAAACAATAAAAAATGTATAAATATGAAAAAAATATTACCTTGAAACCCCATATTAGATTAGGCTTCAGTTGAATTGAACATGAAGACATAGATTTTATACAAAATACTGTATGTATTTTGAATAAAATCTGTGTCTTCCATATATAATATATTTGATTTTTTGGATGTTTTCTAATTTAGTATTGATCGAATTTGATTCTGAACGTGATTTGTCTTTAAAATTGACTACAAAGATTAAAGCGGTGGATATCTCACTGATGAAACGTATAAAATCGAACCTTTGATTTCTATCCATACGCGTCTTTCAACAATTAATAACAATTTTCAATTTACTTGATACATAGTTAAGTTTTAGTGATAAAATTTGTGTTTTCATGTGTTTGCATGCAGGTATTGTCTAAACCGTCTTATAAAATATAATTTAACAACGTTACTTACATTGTTATATTATTTTTTAAAAATCCAGTTCCTTAAATCTAATCATTTGTTCTTTTGGTTTTTGTAATATTTTATTCACTTTAAAGCTTTTTTTACTTTGCGACTTATTAAGAAGTATTTTACTTATATAAAAGCTATAATGCCTATATATTTGTAATAATTTATTTAAAAACCTTTCCCTTGATAACTATATTGTTAGAATAATCAATAATATTGACCTCCTCCCTCCCTTTTTCTCTGACCGCAGACGCCATATTTAAAAACTACATAGATAGTCTATATCAATCTCACAACCGAGTCGTTTCAAATAAAATCATATGTTACAACACATGTAGCCGTTTAAGCTGTAGTACATGCTAAATAAACGAAGATACTTACAAAATACATAAATGAATACATACATAAGATCGAAAAACATTACCCATCTTCTGACGCATTCGGGTAAAAACCGCGATAAACAAGCGTTGCAGTTATCTGATTGTGTTGTGGAAGTCGCGTCGTCCTCTTAAAGAAAAGCGCTATGCTTCGTCACTTATCTCAATTTATCCTTATCCATCCGAGCTCGTAGCATTAGCGTTTCCGTGCCTTGGACCGATTTGTGAAGATTAGATAGCAGTTAAGAGTCGATAAAGCGGCTTACAGAGCTCGTGTAACTTTCGTAAGAACTGTCATATCTAACTTTTTGATATATTAAAAGCAGCAATGAGGATGTGGACTAGTTAGTCATTGCCTTGAACTAACCACAAATGGAACACAAATTCATTCTGGGGTCCATTACATTGGGCTTTAATCACGTTCTATTAAAAAAATAATTAAATATAAAAAACAATTATTATTTTTAAATAGTTTTTCTTTCATTTATTTTATTAATTTAAATAATTAGTATACTATTCATGTAAACATGAATATCATTGGGCTTGCATGTCAGATTTAATCCTTTGCATTTCTATACAGGAAACATGTCTGTCCACATTTAGAGACTGAAACAAAACTACTGCGGTAAGAGGCGATTAAGAGAGGTCTCTGTGGAATTGCGAACAGTAAGAGAAAACTGAGAGCTTAGACCCACATCGTCGTAAGACTTAAAATGGGAGGTATTAAAGGAGGCAATGAAATTCCTCTGGGATGAACCCTATAAACCTATTTTGCAAACGCATTGACACAGACTACCTCGGTGTTTTGGTGACTGAAAATCCCACTTTTTTACCTAGTGATAAGATTATTTAGCGAAGGTTTTTTAGATTTGTAATATATAACATCGCTTTTAGTTACTAAGCCACAGAAACACGAATACTTACCATACCATGAACGGAGAACAATGCAGTATAGGATTGGTGGTACCTTAGCATCGTTTTTAGTTACTTGGTAGCAGGTGGGAGATGAGAATGGAGCGCGGCCATCTGATCGAAAGCTCCGTAAATTGCTAATGGAAGATGAGACGATCACAATTATTTCGTTTTCCCAATTCGGAAGTAATAGCGTTTGTGGAATTTGAAGAACATGAGAAAAGGGTAATAGACTGAACATGACGACAGATTTTATAAGAAATTATTATTTTTTTGTTGAAAGTTTTGAAAAGTTACCCTAATTTAACTATGCAGTATTACCGCACGCGTCCTTTCGTAATGAAAGAAGTTTAGGTCGTAACTCATGAATAGCCTTAACATATCCATAAGAAAAGCTCTGAATTATATACATTAGTTTATGAAATTGTTATAATAAAATGCTATAAAACATTTTATTCTAATTTCGGTCGTATGTTCTACTGTTATTCTATGGTTTAAAGGTAAATTTAATAAATATTAAAATGTGGCATTCCAAATTAGTTTTTTGGGGTAACAACGTATCTGTAATTGACCTATGATAGGAGTCTTTTTCTATTTGGACTCTTTACAGATATCCTTAGCTGACAAAGACCATTTAACATAATAT
This sequence comes from Spicauda simplicius, assembly GCA_949699795.1. Lineage (NCBI taxonomy): Eukaryota > Metazoa > Arthropoda > Insecta > Lepidoptera > Hesperiidae > Spicauda > Spicauda simplicius. The sequence continues at coordinate 7,984,646 of OX453056.1, forward strand.
CGGCTACATAGGAACATACATAAACAGTAGGCATGTGTGTAACCATGCCAGTTACATACCTGGGAATCCTAGGGTCGACTTTACCTTAATATAATCCCTTTGAACTATTTATATCATTAAATACAACGATTTTGACCAACATGCAATGCTCCGAATATTTCATGGCTTCGTACCGAGTAGAAAATACGCAGTTATTTCATGAAATAACCAACATAATACCTCTATTCCTTCCGCTCATTTTATAAAATTATTTTTAGAATGAACTCGTATAAAGAAAGGATGAAATCCTGTTTATTTTGTAAGCAACTGTGCTTTATGCACGAAATAAAATACTACTCGCGAAATTGTATGTAGTAAGTTGTAGAGATATACTCTAAACAAACTGCAAGGTAAGCAACTCGAACTTTATAAGAGTTCCCGGTGGTTTATTCCATAGGATTAGATGAGTAATTAGAAGTTAAACAACTAAGTAGCAAGTAAGAAGTTGTTTATTTTCTTTCTAAGGTACAAAGTTTATACCTACTTGATTGCTCTAGAAGGAGGACATATAGAACATATATCGAGTGTTCTTTTTATTCAATTGAAGTAGCAAACGACCATGCAGTCCACCCGATGCTAAGTGGTCCCTGCCGCCCATGGACATCTTTAAGTAACTTTATATAGAATATAGGTTCTACCTGTTGTCAATCACAGATGTGTTGCTACTTCCCAGGACTGAAATGATCGCCTCATATAAGAGTATGCCGGAAACCACACATTTCCATTGAAACGCAAGAGATGCTTAACGCTAGAAATAGGTGTGGCTGTGGTACCTCCCCGCTCGACATACACTGGCTCTACCACCTGGTATGTATGTTACATTATGTGTGTAAAATGTAAATATGTTATCCCTGCATTTCTGGGCTCCGAATAGGGCTATGGTATACCCTGCTTGACTTAAGAGACGACTAAAAGATGCTACCGACCTGCCTGGCAAGCAATTCCAGAACGATTACGTTTATTTATATAACCGATGATAAGTGTCCCCTGCCGCCCGGAACATCTGTGAATAACCCCAGATGATATCGACCACAGATGCGTTGCTATCCCTGATGATAAGGTATATGATAATTTAAACGCCTCGAAAAAATGTGTCTCCATGTCACTGTGCAAACCAGAATACAGCACTTAACATTGCTATTATTAGACCGAAGATGATAGAAAGACAAAAATGATAGTAAAGCTAGTTCCACAAGAGTTTCTAGGACCTTTCTATATTATACACTATACCAATATCGTTTCAAAGCCTGATGCCTCGGGATTATCGTGTCTTGTCAAAGATCGTTAAAGAAAAAACAACAAACGTTATCGTTTGCAATTTCATCAAAGTTACGATTGATGTGAACTGATGTGTACCCCCGTTAACTTATGTTTCCTGCTTGCCAATTCACTAACGATGTGCCGCTAAATCAGGAAAGACGGGTGAGACGTGCAAATGTATCTCCTTTGAAACATCACGTATGTTTCCTTGTATTGAATATTGTTTGATGCTTTGAGAGCCACTGGATCGTACAATTAATTGTATAGAGAACCGTAGACAATGTAATTTATCTTAATTGGTAATAGGTTACGTGCTAAATATCAGAATCGACATATACGGGAGAAGAGAAGGTACGCTGTTTAGCGTGAAGAAACTTAACGTAGACTCGTTGAGCTCATTTTTAATATGCAATATAAGAACGTCCATTATATTAGGAATCTAATTAGTTACTTTATTTATGTATAGAATTCATATAACATTTTTTTCCTTTTCTCAAAGGCTGGATAGCTTAATAGTTGGAACTGGCCCTCTCGAGCGGGAGGTCAAGACCCAGCACCACTGGTTTTTCTAAAATTATATGCGTATTAGAAATTAATTGTCGATAAAGGAAAACATCGTGAGGAAAACTACACACCCGAGAGTTCTTTAAAAAAAGTTTTTGGAGGTGTGTGAAGTCCACCAATCCACGCTTGGCCAGCGCGGTGGACTATGGTCTAATACTCTTATCTTTCTGAGAGAGGACCCGTGCTCAACAGCAATAATGGGTTGACGACAAAGGCTGGGTTTGAATATACGCCTTTGAATTTTATGTCCATACATAAGTAGATATAAAAAAATACGACTGTAGGTGCATTGACTTCCATAGTACATCTACATGAGTATCATTTATTGTGAATTCTTCATCGTATTGTTCCGCCGCTAACCCACTGACTCTAATCTTTCTGTCTTCACTCGGGTCTTTCCAAGTTAGTAGAATTTAATTCACGACGCTGGCCAATGCGAATTAGTCTACTTCTACAATTTTTTTTCTTATTACCTATCGCTTGTACGTTTCCTCACTATAGTGATTAATCAAATGAACTGGGGATTCGAAATCCAGCCTTAATATGTTATCTTGTTACTAATATAATGTATGTGTCTGCCAATTTTCACTTGGCTAGCGCGGTATGCTATGGCCTAAAACCCTCTTATTCTGAGAGAAGACGCGTGCCCAGTAGTGGGACAGTAATGGGTTAACGAGGAAATACAACGTACGCCAACATTTTTAGCATAGAGTTACAATTTAATATGTACAAATGTACCCAAATATAAGTCACTTGTGTTAGAATTCTAACATATAATCTAATATGTAATGACAGACAACTCCAGCATCCATAAGTTAACGTCAAATAATCAAATATAGCGCTCATTAGTGCTACTGAACTCAAGTGGGCTTAGCTTCTCGTAGATTAGAACTACATAAACAAAGACACAAAATCGTATTGCCTAGAACGGTAAGTGGCTTAGTTTGCGAGGAAAGAATCTAGTTTCTAGGTTATTCTTGTACATTATGTGCTCACTGCTTGGAGTCCGTCTGGATTGAAGCATCCGTAATGTTTTTTACAATATTGTTCCTAATAATAATATAAATGTGAATGTAAGTTTGTTTGTTACGCTTTCACGTTAAAACTACTCAACCGATTATCATAAAACTTTGTACACATATTATTAAAAAAATATAAAATACTTTTTATTTATAATTTTTTTTTTTATATTTCGGTAGAAATGATTGATTGAAAGTCTGTAAGGATGGATATATGTTAATGTTTGCTAAGCTACCAGCCATATCTCGCTTATAATTCGTTGGAACCGGCTGCACGCACCAAAAAAACATGACTCGTAGGACGTTGTCACGTTCAACTATCGTCAGTAAACCGACCTTACAGACAACCAATTTTTTTTTTGATCTCGGGAAGAAAACCTTCAAAAGGAATCCTATGACGTGGGAGCGACGCAGAGTTATGTGCTATTTTACCGCACTAAAAGCCCCTCAATGGCCGTCCTCAAAGCTGTGTGGAGGTCTCCGGGATCTCCAAAGGAACACAACCGAAGTCTTTCAAATGCAATGCCTTTTTCGGGCTCTTCCCTTGTTCACGAATACGCTCACCACACTTTGTGTTCTTTACGGCGGCATGCAACACATGCTACTGTCCTTTCCTGGGTCGCTTGGCTGAACGGTTCGAGCTCCCACTCTAGCCGCCCCAACCCCGGAAGCCCCTTTTAGGCTTACTACAGTACCACGAAACTACGGAGATAAAATAGTTTATAACCTTTTTTTTTGTTGCGGGGAGGAAACCTTCAAAAGGTACACCGAAGCCTTGAAAGAGACTCCGGATTATGTGGGATTTTTACCCACTAAAACCTCCTCGGTGGCCGGTAGGGGACTCGGAAACTCCAACGGAACGAACCGGTGTCCCCTAGCGCAGCGCCCCTCACGGGCTCATCTCACCATCCGGAGCTTACGGCGAGATGCAGCCACACATACCGCCGTCCTTCTCGGGGTTGCTTGTTGGACGGTTCGAGCTCCCACTCTAGCCGTCCGTAACCCCAGAGGCCTCAGAGCCACCTCTTACGACAGGCAGGGGATACTATAGCCGTATTCTACTCCCCGATTACAGGGTGAAAATATATAGTTTATAACCTTAGCTTAACACATAGAATAGTCATTACCGTAGTAGACGTGACGCAAGCAGAAGCCACGGGAATAACATAGTGCACTATAATTTTTGAAGTTTGCATGCAATAACCTTACTACCTATCACAGCCTTATAACACTGTGATACGCTACTGTGATGTAGTTTGAAAAATGTTGGCAGAGATACATTAGCCGTTTTTTCGCCTTGGATACTCCAGTGGTTCTCAGGGGCATCAATTATCTCTTAATTAATTCATATTCTATTTGACGTTGATTACAGATGTCCAGATACTACCCAACCATAACAAAATATAAATGCCGTTAGTTGTTCTAGTTGTTCAGTTCTTAAGTAAGTTAAGTTAGTTTCAGTTATAAATTATATTAATAGGTGGTTGAACCAGTGTTGTTCGTCCGCGGAAGTACTATCACAACACCAATTTCTAGCGTGAAGCAGTCCTTAAGTTTCGATGGTAGGTTGTGGTTGCCGGCACACTTTAAATGAGGCAAACATCTTAGTCCTCGGGAGAAGCAACGCATGTGTGATTACAAAACCTCATGTTCTATGTGAAGTTGCTTTCAGGTTTCCATGGGCGGCAGTGACCACTTACTATCAGTTGGACCGCATGCGTGTTCAACCTACTACTTTAATCTTATAAAAATGTAACATATGTTTAACTTAATTCTTCCCGTTTGTAATTAAATATTCCATGCAAATGATCTTATTATTCATTCAAGAGATGGAAGTGTCTATGGCGCGTGCATTCTATTTAATAAGTTTATCACGCTGTCCTCAGACTCACGTAAGATGCAAAGTAGCTATTCTGTAATGGAATTTAATTTTATTATATGCCGTTGAATGCATTAAGTTACCCCAACACATTTATGTATGGTAACAAATGGACATTTTGTATTATAATATTATATAGAGCATACAAAGAGCAGCAGGCACGCACCACTGATTTATATACGTATTAGAAATTAATTATCACTGCTTTTCAGTGAAGGAAAACACCGCGAGGAAACCTACACACCCTCGGAGGTGTTTGAAGTCCACCAATTCGCATTTGGCAAGCGCGGCGACTTTGTCCTACAATTCTCTCATTCCGAGAGAAGACCCGTGCCCAGCAGTAGGTCAATAATGGGTTAAAGATATAGAGCATACACAACTAACTAGCTCACATAGGTGACACATTTATGTCAGACATTATCCCTATGTTCCGTGTGGTGTTAGTGTTGAATAGCACCTCTCCCCCTTGTCCCGTGTTAGGAGAGGTGATCAAACTTCAAAATGCACATAAACAGTAGCATACCCCTGTATAATCGGTGGCGGTGACTATTTGAGAATACATATTAAATATATTTATTAAAAAACACGTGATTTACTCATTCTTGTTATTTCATGAGTTTGAATTATAAGTTTTTAAGTTATTTGCGTATTATCAATTACAGGCATATTGCTACAACAAAAAGATCGGCGAAAGGAAATCTATAAACCTCAGATTTCCGTATAGAAGATCCTCAAAGTTCCGTGATGTCTGCAAGGCTTCCTCACCTGGACACGATATATATGTTATAATTAAAATAATATGTATGTACCTAACTACCGTCCAACTACAAAATTTCTCGTGATTTTATACGTAGAGAAAGTGCACAAATTACCACCTTAAAGATATAATAAATAAAGAATAATAAAATGAGGAAAGAGTAAACATTTTTCACCACCCAGAAATAGTTCCGATAAAGCACCAAGTAATTTCATTCACCACAGTGTTTCCACAAAATCAACTGGAATTTGCTTCTTGAGTATAATTTGTACATTTTCTTACCCGCACCTAAGTAAGCAATTCGTTCTATTCCCTTTGATGTCGAGCGTCAAAATTACTCGCATTATGATTATTGGAGTTGTAGAAAAACATTCGCAAAGAAAAACCTTACAAATGGACATCTACAAGAATTACATTTGCTGAAGCCCAAAAGGGAAATTAAGGGTTGGGTCGAGTATTCACCTTTTCTGGCACTAAACATATTAGTGGTGCTTTCGATGAGTGTATAGTTATGTAACCACTGTGTATTTATAGTTATGATAAAATAGCTACAGATACACCTATTAAAAGTTAAAATAAGTCTTAGAATATATTTTTTACTAAAAAAGAGGTGTTTTTACTAAAGACGTGAATATCTGTAGTTCTACTACAGATATCCACCTCAAAAATTAAGAAGATTTATAAGATTTTAATTCACATATCAACGTCAAGAAGTTTATTAACAACTATTAAAATAGGCAAATAAGATGTCCAATTCCTGGTTAATTAATATTTTTAAAGCTGAAATAATATATATTATTAATATTGAACTGAATGTTGATTTTAGCAACATTCTAATTATCATTAACTTTTTTATTGCCTCGAGGCTTGCTACGTATGCCTCTACCTTCCATGAAGTAGTAAGCGAGCAGGCACTCCTCCAGAGTGGGAGCTCGAACCGTCCGGTCAAGCGACCCCAAAAAGGGCGGCTGTATGTGTGGTTGCATGCCGCCGTAAATGCCAGAAGGTGCGGTAAGCTTTTACGCCCGCCAGCGAAGTGCCTGAAAGGGGCATCGCGCTCGTAGGCTCGGCTACCGGGGGGGTTTTAGTGCAGTAAGAATCCCATATAACCCAAGTCGCTCCCGTGGTGCCGGGTACCTTTTGACACGAAAACAAAAAAATCAGCCTTATGTGACGTTAGCTATTCGTTGCTACCCCGGAGGACTAAGTTGGAATGCCTCGGATAAGTTTAATCCGAGGCATTCCGTTCCATATTGCCTTAACCCACTCTTCAGGCCAGAACACAGCAGCCCATAGTACTGTTCCTATGCATAAATAGTTTAGTCAAATTACAAAGTACTCTACTATCTTTGAAATGAATTATATTGAGTTAGATAAAATATTTAAAAAAATGTAAATATCATTCATCTTTCAAACTCTCTTCACTATCAATGTACAGTTTATTATTGTAGACTTGTTAAGGTTTTCTGCGTGAATAATTTCCGATCTACAATAGATCCCTTCGTTTACTTTAAGCTTCAATTTAAAAGAATCGGTCGTTAACTTCGTCGGCTCCATGGTCGAACGCATCTCCGATCAGTGACTAATCGGACATGCTGCGAATTCTTACGCGTATTATACATTGAACGAGCAAAAAGTGGACATGGTCTTTACGATTTATTTTTAAAGCAGTACGTTAACTTTATTTGTTTTAATTGAAACTGTTTTATAAATATTGATATTAGATTAGCTTATTACCTATGTCAGGTTTCAGATGCAAACTGTTGGCGAAAGTTGTTGGCGAAATCTGTCAACAGATTAGACTACATTCGCCTCGTATCTTTAAATATTTACTAAAAAACTGTAAAAGTATGACATATTTAAGCTATTCCAATATTACATTGAATACTGTGACAAAATTTGAATAAATTCGGCTCTATTCGGGCAGCTCTCTACGTACGGTTTGTGTTGATTTCTGATATTTATAGTATATGAAAAGGACGATATGTATATCGGAACATGTCTCGTAGAACTATGCTGGACAGATATTATAGCACTTTAAACTATGTATACGTCACATTACCTTGCAAATAATAGTCTATCGCGAGTAAATGAAGATTTAGACTTGTATTAGTATGCTAGTTTAAACTTTATCCCGTAAATTAAGGTGTGCCGAGTTACGTGTACTTATTTTTATATCAGTACATGCCGCCTTATTCTTACGATACACTATCTCATTTATTTGAACAAACTTTGCATCGACAACTCCATAAACTTTTTTGAATTCTACAAACGAGCATGCAGTCCACTTGGTGGTAAGTGGCCACTGCCGCCCATGGACACCTACGATTTACTCTAAATCTTAAGAATATATTTTGCTAATTCCAAGGAGTGAAATTAGGTGAGTTTTGACGTTACCTACAGCCTCCATTTTTTAAACAACTACACCGTTGCATAATATGAACTTTCAATTACTTAGGAATGAACAATGTGTAATTGTCTTACTTTTAACTATTAAATATAAAGGTAGCCGTAGCAAGGCTATCTAAAGATTATTTCCAACGTGAACCATCATACTCGGGAGTAGCAACGCATATGTGATTGACTTTAGATAGAACCCATGTTCTATTTGAAGTTGCCCACCGATGACCTTGGGTGGCAGCGACCACTTACCGTCATGTGGACTGCATGCACGTTTGCTATTTCAATCAGATAAAAAAATATAACCATAAAGATTTATTAAAAATAACATACATTAAATTACATTACATTTCAACAAAATCATCAACGTACTTATTAAACAAAAAATACATAGGTATACATACGCTCTTACATGCAAGACAGGTGCATATAAGAGCAAATTTTTTAAAATAAAATAAATAAGTATTAAGCTTACATTATGTTTTAACAGTAACAAAACGAGAATGTTTTTCAATCCACCTCTATACCTACATTACGGTCAGATTTATGAAGATTAAATAAATCTACTTCACCATGTGTAGTTAAAGTTAAGGTAATTGAAACAGATAAAAAACAGATTCCCTCCTGACGGACTTGCACGTAAAATATTTTTGTTCCCTTTCTTGGTTACGAAATATCCATTTTTATTTAAGAACCTTCATCATTTTATTATGTTATTTGTATGTAAAAGGGTAAAATATATTTCCTGCGTGTAGAATAGATCAATGTGGATTAGTGTTCGAAAATGTCGAAATGGTTTGTTTCGAACTCCGGGCATAACAAAATCTCAAATCCCATTGTGTAACAAAATCACTATGTCCACTGTGATTGTAGTCCGAGCTTCAATGCTACGATGGTTTTTGGATTTGTGAAATTAGACTGCGTACGTATTGCTAATTATTACTGCTTTACGATAAAAAAAACGTGAAGATCCTACATACCTGAGAGTTCTTCAAAAAATTGACAACGATGTGTGAAGTCTACCAATATTCTTTGCTTATGGGGCGTATGTTATATGAATTAAAATATTACCAACCACGTTGTATTTTAGTAAATCTGTCTTATTGCTGTATACTAGTAACATGCAATGCAAAAGCCATGAAATAAATTGTTTATAGCAGATTGGTAGAGAATAGGAATTTTAATTGCAAAATGCCTGTCAAAAGTTTATAAGCGGCTCCAAGTGTCCGTTAACATTCAAGTAACTATCTGCAAGCCGCAGAGCTGAGGTCACAGATGCTTTACCTGTCCTAAAAGTTAAGATGAAACAGTGTTCTCTGTAATCCTTATTCAGATATACGGCAACAGAACTAAAACACACATTACACATCCATTATAACATATGTATTTCACATACATTATAACATATGTATTCATCGACCCGCGTGGCAGAGCGGTTACCATATCGGTCTAACGCGCAATGGATTCCGGGTTCGATTCCCGGTCAGACAGGTGTCTGAATGATTTTAGATTCATGTTCTGTGTCTGGGTGTTTGTGTATTCGTCTTGTGTGTGTCCATCGTACCCACGACACAGGAGAAAATCCTAATGTGGGGCTGTGAGTGTAGAAAGCGTGTATTATTTCCCTGAAAAAAAAATAGGTCAGAAAAACTTACTTTATAGTCATTACTATCTTGTTGGTTCATATATTATCCACCGACCTACATATATTCGTACTAATTAAGATGATAGCAATTTTAAAAATGGCCGCTGTTTTAAGGCTTTCATAAATATTATAGAATATACAAATCACATAGAAATGTCAGTTTGAACTTTATATAGGATAGCGAGAAACAAGATCTTCTAATAAGATTTATTTTTGCCTTGATTTAGCAACATAAAAGTTTCAAAAAAATACTCCGCAAG